>JAQFYZ010000328.1:0-48214 GCA_034695085.1 Cylindroiulus punctatus
CTACCACCTGGCATTTATTTGCTGACTGTAGGGTACTGAGTTGAATTGAATTGAAATTGAATTGAATTGAATTGAATTGAATCGATTTGAATCTATGAACCAACTTCAACCAAGCCTGACAATATTCAAAAGAGCATCTCGATAATTGTTGAAAACTTGCAGATCCTATTGAAGATCACTGCATGTGCCAAATTTATGTTTCATGTTGCATGAATTAACTTTTTGTATTTTATTTTGGCACTTAGGATTCCCTTGAATTTCAAGTCTTTAGTAATTGTGAATTACACATTGAACATTCAGCCTGCACTGCCTGCAGTATTTATACAGCAATATCAGCACATTTTTCTATCGACGGTGGCCTTTTAAAGGTGCTGCCACGTAGTGTCTGAAGGCCAAACAAAGCTTGCCTTAAATAACAGCTGAGATTCACTTCCAGTTACAAGAGTTGCATAGGGGTGGCTGCATCGATAGATGCAGCGATCAATGCACAAGGATGCAATAAAAGACCTGGATAGAGAGACAACTACCGGAAACGCCACCAACGTTGAACCACAGCAGAGCCTGTTTTATGCTGACGACTGCACGTGCAAATATGCGTCGTAGCATTTAAAACGCGTACAGCTAAAGCAATGCGTATTGCAGTCCTTAATCAAGGAAGGATTTGCCAAGTGTCATTTACTCAGTGAACTGTGCTTGAAATTATTTTCGTGCTGAAATTACTTTAAAAATGGGTTATCAAAGTGACGGTCACTGCGCCCGTTTCCTCGAGTTTGTGACACCCTTTTGTAGGATATGGGGACTGGCCACAGCCGTAGGTAAGTTTCGTTTCCTGCTTAACTGGTTTTTTATTCAAATTTTGAATTTATTGCAAAAAATAAAAAAATGTACACGAAATATTTTTATTGCATATTTGCTAGTTTGCTTTCTATACGTTTGAAGCCGTTCAAGTATTATGTCATCCTAATTCAAAAGTCCTTCAGTCAATGATTGTCATCATTTGGGGAGGAAAAGGGGGGGATCAAATTATGATGTATTGCCAATCATGCTTACATAATTGAATTATAAGAAATGTATATTTGCTTAAGCTTTACCAGAAATATCATACAATTTGAACTATGAAATGTTTGCAATAGCAATTTATGTTGCTTGCTGCAGTGTTTTTATCGTCATAAGATAAAACTTGGCCTGTCTTTAAAAGGACATGCATTTCAAAATTTATTTTCGATGTTGTCACCGGAAGAAAATCTATAAAAAGTCAATGTCAAGCGACCAGGAGGTGTGCCTGCTGTTGAATAGTGTTGTGTGAATGCAACTTTGCGATTATTGCAATGGATGCAAAAAGGAGCCAGCAACTATTTCTGGTCTAGAAAAACCATGAGCCACATTCATTTTGGCAAGTTTTTGTCAAGCGCTAGTATTTTCTGTCGTTTATTCTGGCTATGCAAATGACAACCTGTTCCAGAGGATTCATGATGAGTATAATGTTCCATAAAACTAGCTTATACGACTCACGTAAATTCAAAATATTTTATTTTGCTGCTACGTTATACAGTAAGTTGTGGCAAATATCTGGTCTATCTTGACCTTTTATAGCGTAGGCCTACAACTTTTTCGGCTAATGCATCCAAAACTGGCTCATATTGAGCCTTTACAGCATTTTCAATAGCTATTACTCAACAGTATCCGATAAATTATTCACGGATGGCTTGCTGATGGCGACTCGCATGCAATGCAGCTTCGTCTGTTTCATTGAAACGCCATGCAGTTGTTTTCCCCTATAGTTCATACAGCCAGAATGCCTGAAAACTAAATGTCAACTTCGATTTATTTGAATAGAAACAAAAGGAATAAATTCGTAAATGGGATGCCATCATTCCCCCCATAAATGTTTGTTTCGCCATGTCTGCTCTGTGGAAATTCCCTCCCTAGAAATCCACTACATAAATTGCAATCTGTGATAAAAGCATCGAAACAGCCATCCTAAATTATTTACACAGGCACGGGCCTATGGTGAATATCTTAGGTAAAAAGTTGTTTCAATTTCACAAACAGCTCAAAAGATTAAGAGGAAAAGCAATACACCATTCAGGTACATGTAAGATAGTCAGGCAAGCTAGAGCATAGTAATAAAAACCAGAAGAAAAGTATGTTATGCAATTATGAGGGTAACGTAATTTAACTCCATGACTTACATGTGCATCAGTAATGTGAGTGCATGGAACCATTGCTATTTCTTAGATAACATCGATCGGAGGATGCTTGATTTGTGGTCATAGATTTGGGTTTCAGATAGATGAAATACGACGAAACTAAGCCAAATCCAATTATGATTCAAAATAAAATAATACGATATAATTCTACACGACTTATTTTCATTCGAAAATTGCCATACTAGAAGGCTCGATCGACTCTGAATTAATATATCACGTTTTAACACCTTTACCATATATTTGTTCTGTAAACCCTACATTTTTTATGGACGTTCGCAAAGGCAATCAATTTGTATCGTCATCTTCACAGTAAACGAACCGGTGGAATAAGTTTTATTACAAGTGTATATAATAGGGTGCTAATGCATTAACACGATAATTGCATTTCGCAGCATGGATCAGCTCTTTAATAAAATAGCTACGAAAAGGGTTCCTTCCAGAAATTGAATATTCAACTATCCTCAATGGACCCTGACTTCCAGGTTTTGAAACAAATTTCCCGGTCCTACCCGACCAATGAAAATGTAAACATGAATAAAAGAAATATGTTATTTATTGCTAATTACGGAGATGTAAACATGTTCACAAACAGCACATTTCAATTATTTTTTAAATTGCAAATTTCCTCATCTCTCCCTTCCACAGAATTGCTTGCTGTATTTGATTTTTGTGTTAACCAATAAGTAGCTACGCAAAATACCTAACTTTTACCTTACGTCTGAATTTTCAACGACCCTTATTACAATTTCAGGTTTTTCAGGTCAGGGTGAACCCAGACATACCTAAAGCTAACTACATATATATGTATAACTTTTTGAACTTTAACGTAATGCCTCTGTGAGACGCAACGTGCCTCTGTTGGCAAACAATATCAGCTTGGGAAAAAAAGTAAAGAGCTATTTCAAGATAAAGTTGGCAGTGGTTAGTCTCCTCAAATGTCTTATCGTAGGTTGCACAATTTTGCCTTTGAGGCATTGCGCCTTTAAACCCCATCCCACCAACACCATAGGTTGCACAGCATGCATGGCTAGAAAATCATTTGCTTGCAAAACCTTCGCTAATCGTCTCTCAGCTTTAAGTTAATCCATTTAATCTCCACGCTCCAGCTTTGATCAAATATCACAACATGTGATTCCATTCTTAAAAGTGCCAGCAAGGGGAACCTTGAAAAGTAGGCTACCTGTCCAGTGTTGCACTTGTTTAACAAGGCCAACAGCTCGTGCAACCGAGCGAAACCTGTTGAATTTCTCTGGAAATAAAAACAGGTATGGAGCCAGACCCCTGCACCGGTCCCCCAAATTTCACCTTAGTCATTCATTTGCACAATCCATGATAAACTGGCTATGCCTGGTGCGAATTCCTGCTACGCTCGGATCAATTAATAAAGCATGTTGGTGAACTCGTTTGTGTGAGGAAATCTTCAATCCGAGCCAGAAAAAATAGTAGAGAAATGTGTCTTGATATAAAAATATGGGCAGGGTAATAAAAAGCGTCTAATTTTCACTTAGCTGGAACAAGTGTCCAGAATTCAATTAACTGGTGCAGTTTCAGCAGCCATTTCTGGCTTTATTTCACCATACATCTTCAGTAGGGCGTCTTTCGGTCTTCTCTGGAGGTATGCACCATTATGGCGGTTTTATCCCCAGCCTAATCTAATTATCCAGGCATGTTTAGATATAAAATGTTCTTCTCTGATACCAAAAGCATTTCTGTGTTGCAGGACGAAGCTTATGCTTGCATCCCTCGAACGATCTCTATCGAATCAGTCTTGTTCCTTTCTTCGATAACAAGATCCAAGCATACTTGAATATGTATTGATCTGTCTCGTGTGTGGCTCGATATGAAACTGGTCGAAAAAGATTCTGCTATCGCTGAATGTAAGAACTGCTTCGGTGCCACCGTATATACAGTTATGCTTATCATCATATAGCTATTTGTCAAGAAGCAGAGTTCGGGCACAATCATTCATTACACTATAGCCTGGTGACTGTCAATAACAGCAACTTTTTCGAGTAACAATTACAGTATATGATATTCAGATATGATGATTCAAGGTGATACAGCCACAGAGCCTATACTCAAAGTGGCCACAAAATTATCATTTCGAATTTCCCTGACTTTCCCTGACTAAATCCTAAAACTTCCTGACCAAAACTTACTCGTTGATACATACACATTTTAGACATAATGAAACGTAAAAAGTTTAAATAGGAAAAGCACTCAGTTTGGAGTTTTCAAATGTTCCAAAGTGTTCCTTCCACAAGCGATTTTCAAAGAATATGAAAAACAGCATTATCAAACTCAACATAACTTCTGCTTGTTGCACAGGCAACTTAGCTCTCTTTTGGACAAATGTACATACAATAACAACATATGAAGGAAAAACAAATAAATCGTATTTTGAGAAAAGAGCCAATTTCATAAAAGAACAAGTCGCTGTTCAAAATCATCAAGCTTTTTTTGCTTCTCAGCCAACACCTTCAGTATTTCACGCTGCAAAATCAACTTCTTCAGTAATGCTTCATTCACACAAGCAATTTCTGCCCACGTACGAAAGAATTTTTTTTCATTTTATGTAGGCAAACCCCTGGGCAAAATTGGGCAAAAACCTAAATAAGAAGAAAAAATTATCTCCGTACGTGGGCAAAAATTGCATGTGTGAATGAAGCATAAGACGCCTCTTACTGACATCCTCACATCATTTCGAATTTTTCCCCTATTTTTCCTTTTTGCAATGATTCTTCATACAAAGCTCTTGAATTTCTGACCCTTAGAATCATAGCTTTGGGAATATCCTGAACCTCAGAAATTCCATCCATAGCCTGAATACCATCATCCACTTGCCTTTCAGCATAAGGGATTCACTTAACTGATTTTCCACGACAGTCTCTTTGTTGATGGAGAAACCACACTTAACAAATGCATTGCCCTAGCTAAAAATGAGAACTTTTTTCAAAAAGCTCTGATTTTGCTTTGACAGTGAAAAATTTACATGACCACTTACAAAGTTCCCTGACTTATCCCTGACTTCCCTGACCACTTTTATTTTCCCTGACTTCCCTGACATGTGGCCACCCTGATACTGTGCCAAACCAGGTGAGCTACTTGTTCCAAATAATTGTGAATTTTTTTCTGAAATTTTATTAGTTACACAAAGTTGATAATATGAAAATTTGGTCATTTACCAAAGAACGTTTCCACTTTCCAAACACAGGTCCTCATTTGACAATGAAGCAAGGGTACATCAAGAAAAACTTATTTTCAGTTTACAGTGTAGATTTACAGCAAGGAATTTGATGGGAAAACTTATTTAATAACAATCTTTACGAGCCCCAAGCCGTAGATACTCATTGCAAATATTTTAAGACAAATTTCACGAGCAAAACCGCATTAAAACAAACTACTCCTCCGAAGTTAAAACGACCACGGCATCTTGTTATTTAAAGCCAGAAAATGAGTTGTTTACACCGACCTATAGAAAGTTGGTCAAGATTAAAAAAACGCCAGGTCGAGATCCTAATCTCCAGTTATTGTTGATAGTTCGCCCTACACAACATTTCTATTCCTGGTCGCCTTCAATTTTCCAGCCACAACAGCAATGATTACTCGGAACATATTTCGCAGACCAATCATGTGGGAAATGCAGCCTGGCATCGCAGGAGAAAAAATCAGATAAAATCACCTTTTCACCCCCCAACGTCGAGATTCAATTGGCCGGAAAGTCTTATTTGTAATTCGAGCACAATTTTTGCTTATTAGATTGAATTTTCGTCTCCCGACAAAATTGTCGATATACGAAGCTCATTTTAAGAACCCATGTCGCTTATCTCTAACCAGGACTGCAGTAGGGCTAGTAAAAAATCAATGCCTCTTGATGGTGGCGCAAGATGCGATATATATATTCTAGAGAACTTGACCACTGGCCACCTCAAATGAACACCGTCCAATGTCAAACCACGTGCCGAGAGCCTGCACTTTTTATAAATCCATAAGGGGCCACAACACCGGATGATGGTGTGTGTGGAAGGCCATTTCAGCTGAGAAGTGCAACATTTCTCACTGTAAAAGCAGGAATGGCAATCTCCAGTAACAGTTCAGGGCCTTTTTACCAGAAATGTCAAAAGCCCTACGTGCATGACCCCATCTCGATCCCACCCCTTTTTACGAGCAGTATTAGCAAGATACGCCTTTGCAGGACGTACAAGCTTTACGAGCACTTGGCCGCAGATCTTGCTCTTCTTTCTGAACTACGAATTTGAATAAGCTTAAGAAAGTTGACTTTTTTACAAGCCTTTTGCACCTGGGACGCATTAACCTGTTCATCTGCCAGATCTTTTGCGGGGCAAGAGTCGCTGAGAAATGCACTTTTGCAACCGATACAGAACCACCATACTGCACAGTACTTTGGAAATATCAATCTATACCTGTTTGCATACTTTAAGTTGTTAATTTAACAGCTATTGAACAGGTGCATGCATATCACTCTCTTGGTAAGAGTATAATCAGTAGTGCAGTCTGCACTTATCTCAAATGCATAATTGCTCACACATCTGGTTGCAAATCCAGGTATCATGAGATAAAAATATTTACGGAAGGAAAGTAGGATACATATATACTGTATAATTAATAATTTAAGCCTGAAATCTGGCGAGGATAATTTATATTTTAAATAAAAATTTAACTACTAAATAAGTTTAATAAAACATTCTATCGAACATTCCCCTTGATATTAGCAATGTGGTAGTAAAAATCAAAAGATAAGTTTTACAAAGTGGCTCTTTCAAGCCTTTTTAAAGTATCAAAGCAACTAAAACGGTGGCATGTAGCTGGATTTATTCTAAATCTGTGCCAAGGACAAAGCGTATCTGCAGAAAATACAACCAACTTTTCCCAAGAATTGTTCTGGCAATCTGCCATTCGTTTTGTTCTGTTATATCCATTCATGCTATCTACTAGGAAATCAATGCATCTTCTTTGCGATCAGTTCGCAATTTAAGGTTGTGTGTACTACGAGTACGAATCATAATGGTGAAAACTGATCTATGAACGGTCTCATCCTGATAGAAAATTTATTGAACGTATACTCAACATTATTAATTCGGCACAAAGTGAGAAAGTTGCAGAGTTTAGACATAAATGTATGCAACTCGTGATATAGTGACCACCACACACCCTGCGATTTTCATATCAACTTCACTGTACGCTTTCCATTTTATTTTTCTATGAAGACGTTATCGAATTCATCATCTGAAACAAGCTATTTCGGATATTAAAAAAATAGCCTAACATGTCCTGTCAACATGGCAAATACAACCAGCTGTCAAATATTGCGTTTCGCATTATTTTTACATTTTGTGCATAACGTGATTCAGTGGTTATTTGCCATCTCTTTCCTCCATCTCTCAACTTACTTCAATTCGGAGAAAAACCTATTACAGGGGGGATGACTACTAAAAACCTAGTGTATAAATATATACGCGTATACACAGTATATATCAATGCTTATCATAAGTCGCAGCTCCCCGACATAAAAATGTAATATACGATCGACGTTAGGCTGCTCGTACAATTTTAATATAAACCTATATGTACTGCTCAGATATCAAAATACATTGTATATGCGTGCACGTTACAATATGGGGTATCAGGGACAGAAAAAACAGATTTCTATAGAAAAATGAATGATGATGACGAGGTTATTAAAATGCAACTACATGTATGTGTCGCAACAGCTAGTAAAGCCGTGAAATATATACAAGTATACTTTGGCTAAGTGTATGCCTTGCCCATTTTCTTAGTAAGATCGATTGCTTCATGCTCATTAAAGTGCACTGGTAGATAAAGTAACATGCAATGGTACATTAATGGTATCATGGACGCACCAAAGCACCTAATGCAGCATTAAAGTCCATTACAGACACGCTCAATTCCATTCCATTCTGAATGGACAGATAAAACAAAAGCGACCAGTGGTCATTTTTAAAGTTAGTACGCAGCGATATCACATTTAATGGCTGATAATATATTTATTATTCGCAATGTCTCGTTTGGAAGAACCGGGTAGAGTCATTAAGTTGTCTGTAAGTTTTCATACATTTTTACGTTTTAGTTTGTTGAAGGAATTTCAAAGATATTAAAATTTAAATACAGTACATAATGTCATGTTGCACCTTAATGGCTCGAGGGTTAGCAGTGATTGCCCCTGCACAGGGGCAGCTAAACAAATAATGTTTTAGGCTACTTTAGATAATTAAGGTTAGGCTAGGCTCAGGTTGTGCAGAAAAAACCCGAGAAAAATTGAAAATACAAAAAATAATAATAGAAAGCATAAATTTCGACAGTTAAGACGTGTCATTCTTGCATATCTTTATGTTCTGCGATCTAGTGCTATACATTTCCATTAAAATACAATTATTTTATGAGTGCGAAAGTAAGCTTAGTTTTCTGTAATTACACAGAAAGTTTAAAAATTCACGTAACTGCATTACGGCTGGTATTCGATGCCTTCAAAAGCGTTTATTTGCAACCTGCATTTTCCATTAATACTGCACCAGACCCAAAGTGCTGTGGAACTTGAAATTACTTCCAAGACTCGTCTAAATGATGTAATTTGCAATTAGGCGCCATTGCTATGCTAGACTAATATCTGGAAATTCCTTCGCCACCAATTCATCCCGGTTAATTATTAAGCATCTGGAAGGTGCATTTGTAGGTTGTTAATTTCGCATAAAAACCTAAGATCCATTAACAGACGGCATCCTTTGTAACCGGCTTCATCAGCTCTGATGAAACTACATGTAACTACCTACAAACGAATGGCTTAATAATGGGGCGAGCGTAATATAGAGTACCCAATTGAGGGGGATAGAGGCGAGTGTGGTTAAATACTTGTCTGCCATTAGCTGTACAATTTAATTCGATCAGATGCAGTCTACGAGAAATTTAAATCTTGCGGAAATGTTCATGATAAACCTTAACAAAAGAGGCGTTTACACCAAACCAAATAAATTACCTAGCACACGTACATGTATATGCTAACCGTTATATTTAAACGTTGTAATAAGTACAGTATGCACCTGCTAACTTCGACCCATTAAAACTTGCATAAATTAAGATTCCTGGACCGTTGCACCAAATTCAGCCTGAAGAAACTTGGCTATAATTATTTAAATTAGCGGTTGGCTGTTTTCCACGACATCCTAATGCTAGTCAGCTACTTTATGTTATGAAGTGAACTGAATTATATTGTGGTCGATACATTAAGGTTTTCTTACTGACATGTAGCAGGAATTCGTTGTGCTCCCAGTACTGCATAAGTCCAGCTATGGATTAAGTCTGGAGGGGCAGAATAATCCGTTGCAGGAACAGTTGGAGCAGGTACAATCCTTGGAAACGTCAGTCCATAGTTTTGTAGAAGTGTAGGGGTGGTTTTATTCGAGGTACCGTTTACCCCAAATCAAGTCAGTCTAAGATGCTACAAATATCGTGTAAACAGCTTAAACAGGCTTAACGTGAGATGCTCATATGACTTTCTGTTTACTGTGTATGTGGTACAGGCGTACTCAATGTTCCAAACATTGAGGAAAAATACATGTATGTTTGCAAACCCAGATACTGTATATTACACACACAAAGTTCGTGCCCAAAGTTAAATTGAAAACCTGGCGCGAATTGAGGCAGCCAAGAAATTGTACAATTAATAGCATCAGTGTGGATATTCCTATTCTTCAAAGTGTTATTAAAATTGATGTTCACTCCCTAACTGTATGTCAACTGATAACAACATCAAACGCCAACATAACACGGATTGGAGTGTTTTGAAGTCTTTGTCGAGTGTTTGGTAGTCCATAATTTGTTAAGATAAAAGCAGGCTGTCTTCCCCCTGATTCACGTTGAAGATGTTTGCATCCATCAGGGATTGTTTTATACATGAACATGTACAGTCTTTACATGTACGTGAAGGCGCAATCAATTGAAAAGAACTGATTTACGTTCATAACCTCGTGCATTCATAATATCATAATTTAATTACGAGGGGCTTAGGCTGTCACATGTTGTCGACTGCATTTCGTGCTAAATTAATTAATGATTAATTAAGCTGAAGCGAAAATATGACAGACGGATTGGCGTTGTTCATGTCAAACCACGACTCGATGTTTAGAGCAAAATAATGTATATGTATCTTATCAGTGCATTTAGAATCCGTAATCAAAAGTTGAAGGTATCTACAGTAAATGAAAATACGAAGCACATGAAACATGAACACATTAATTAAATTTCATTATGAGCTTTTAACCAAACAACTTTACATGCTAAAGATAAAATATTAGGGGATATTTTGATCAAGGCTAAAAATAAATACTTCGTATGAAAGTCATCGATGATAGAAATACAGTATCACTATCAGATCACTATCAAACAAAATTGCATATTTACAACATTAAGCAATCCTTGTAAGCAATCCTTCTACCTTGTAAGGGTAGAAATGTAAATGTACAATATACGTGTGTGGATTTGAAGCAAGGCTTATTCCGTAGTATATCAGACGTTAATTTTTACGTTATTTATTTTGCAGCTACGCAGATTATGCGCACGATCAGACAACATGAACAAGGGAAACAATAGACAGATCTCAAGTGGATTTTTAATGAAACGTTTGAACAGAAAAAAACCGCTTGAAATGCAGTAAATCACGAAGGCCTATTGAAATTCGTGAATTTCATTACCAGAGCCATTATTTACAAACCCACTCAGATTCCCCTACTAAGATAGCAAATCGATTTTGGGTTTGTTATACTGTATTTCGGGTTTCTAAAAATGAGCTAACATGGGGTTGCTCCGCCATTTCTCATCTTGTTCTTCCACATGAGCAACCACCCTGATATTTCCAACTCAAAAAAATGCCAGATCATAAAAAATCAGTACTTTTCCAAAGATCTCCTCCCACTCAAAATTTTGTACGCAATATTTCTATTATTGCTAACGGTTTTGCCAGTGCAATTAACGTGATAATCAATAAATACCGTTAACAAAGAGAATTCGAGGAAAGGGAAAAGATTCTTATATATTTTTTACTGCGGTTATATCTTCTGCAATAATTTATCATGAGCGAATCCTTCTCAAATATATGAATGGTTCAGGAGAGTTAAATGCGACAATTCATGACATGCTCAATGAGAGAAATGTGTGTAATTTAAAGGAAATCATTGCCGATTTGCTAGATTTGTCGTCTGGGAGCAATCTCTGGTTAAATGCCACCCCATAAAAAATAAGATCTTGCTCAAATTGTCGCTTTAATGGCGACATAAAATCGGCTAAGCACCTCAGCAAGGAATCCAATTGCTAAATTTTCAATTTTCAAAAGAAAAACGGTGTGACATATGTTATTCCCAGTACTGGTTTTGGCTCGATCAGGACAGCAAACATGCATGAAAAGTAATGAATGACATAAAGAAATAGATTAAGAAATAAATAGTAAACGTGTCGTCTGAATCCAACAAGAAAAGTCAAATTATGTCTAAGTGCAGCTGTGAATTACTTGTCCTAATCATCGCAATGCAGATATGTGAAAATGCCTGCCCCTTATATATAGGAAGCATTAAAAAACATTTCAATTGGCCAATAAATGCCGCAATTAGGTTTTGAAAATTCCCAAGAAAACATGGCTCAGTTTGAGATGTCTATAACGGTCAGTCTTATTTGAAGCATGCCTTTAATACCTTTTATTAAAGTTATTGCACCCCAACCAATCTCACTGGTCTTTAGACATTTGCGTTTTCATTTCACAAGTAATTTTACATTGCCGATACAAGTATCACGTTCAGTCAGCCAGCCCACTATCGATTTCACTGTAAGTGTGCTCCTATAAGCTTACATTTAAAGACATAATTCCGAGTTTGAGAACTTTAACTTTGAGCTTGGGTAGCTAAACAATGCCATTTTAAAACAATGGCCATTCAAATTGAGCGTATGAATGTCAAGCAAGCATGCCATGCAGGCAGGCAACATAACATGTAATTGTATTTCCGAATTTCTAATAAGGGTTGCACAGTTGAATAATCGATATTGCGAACAAGTGCAAGCATCGTATATGTATGAAATGAGTGTCCGAAGGCTAAATTTTCCAACATTGGCCAATCTTGTTCTGATTCGTACATTATAGACCGCCAAAACGAAAAATTCATTTTCAACATTGTTGGGTTTTCAGTTGTTTATGCGTGCCTTTTCCGTTATACTGCAGAACAATATTGTTTCCTGCATTTTGGTGCGACATCTTCGTGTCATTGGTGCATATTGAATGCTTGTTTATCGATCCATTTTAGGATATACGCTGTACATTAATTGCTAAATGCTTTCGTATATAACAAAAACGTCACAAGAAACGAAATATACTGTGAACATTAATCTTGAGGTGCACTGTATTCATCGATTCTGTAAAATCGAATCTGGTATGCATGGGATACCAGAACAACCCTTCCTTGACTATTCTCTCAAGATTTCCTCCCTATCTTTAAATATACGGGGTGATCATCCTACTCCTACTCACATTATATAAATTAATTAAACAAATTAGCATTACAAGGACCAAGTTTATACCACATCTTGTTCATAACTGCCATAATTAATACCAGAAACGGTTGATTGTGTTATTTGTTATTGCATAAGCAAATTTAGTGACCAAACAGTGCGAGAAACCCAAACATATGCAATATGCGGTCAAAGGTTATGCCTCCGCTTCCATAAACTTATGATAATGTGACTTTTTATCATCCATCCAGCTGCAGCACCTTTTTGGATTGTTATTGCCGGTGTGGATGATGTCATCTCGTGTTATAAGTGTCAGTTAACTTCAGGCATTTGGAAACATTGTCCGAAATGGCAGCCTTTATCGATTTATTTTCCAAGGGATTACCATTTTATGATGTCTATGAAAAACGACTTAATACCGAGTTTTTTTTCACGTGTCTATGCCTATCTGGTTCTCATGATTCAAGAATACATATAATATCATTAAGGGCTAACGTAAATACGAGGATATAAACTGGACATATGAAAGCTATGATTAGAGCATCGATATCGAGTAAATTATGGTATTTGCTAAGGGTTGCAACATTTTTTTTAACGAAAACGTACGTCAGTATAGCTTAAAATCTGAAGAAGAAAGGTAATCCATAAAAGTTAAAAAATGATATTTTCAGACGATATAGATTGACACGAAACGAGCTGAAAAATAACGATGTCGTTTATCACGAGAAACCGGGAGCAAAACACATTCAGAAAAGTAATAACCACGTCATTAAATAAGGTTGCATGGTTTCGGGTGTTTTATGAGAAAGTCATCGGTAAATAAGCTGTTGAGAAAGCCAATTGGGATTTGTTGCGTTTGATATGACTGAAACAAGTCCAGGGGCTTTGAACGATTTTCCTTTTTTCACATGACATATTTTATTGTGCCACTGCATCGAGACCGAGCGTATACGAAGCCTCCTGAAATTTATTATTTTAGCAAAGAGCCATAAATTCACACGATTTATAAATTTGGAATGGAGGCCTGGGTCTAGTTATAAACGAGGTCCAAATGTTAGGTACAAAGTTTTACGCAGTAAATCGTGTACATTCACGAAAAATCTTATTGTATAGCTATTAAATAGCGACCGAAATCGATACTTATCAACAGAAAAGTTATTGTTTAAGATTTGAAGCAGAGATATTAAAGACAAAAATATGGGAAACATAACCCTAAAGGTTGTGGACCATGTCATAATTTGTGAGCGATTCCAAATAATGATCACCCAGCGCAAGAAAAATACAATTGTTTGCAGATGTTATGCAAAAAATTCGCATATTAGGAGGTGGATGGGCATTTCCTTCTATGGTCACTTAGAAGTAAAACTTCAGAAAATATATTTAAAAGTTCAGATTTTTCAAGAAAACTTGAATTTTTTGATATTTCCCCGATTTCTATAGGTAGTTATATTTTGTGTTCATATAATGTTGGCCTATACTTAAGCTAAAAAAACTGTAGGCCCTATATATACACTGTATATTGTGTACATGTGGTTTTTGTGCAAAGTTCAACTACTTGAACAAGTTGTACGTTTCATGTCTGTATAAGCGTAACTCTTATCAAATCTATTTTAAAAAAATGTAAAAAATGCGCTAATCATGTATGTTGAACACGTTTTTAACAAAAACTGAATGAAAAGTTTTTCTCAGACAGAGAAGTAAAATTGATTTTCTTCGATCATAGCATGCACTTCCATGGTGATAATGAATACTGTGATATCGACTGAGGAGTATGCTCGTGGCAGAAACCAGCGTGTATTACGCATACAAATTGAGCGCAAACCACTTAATACCATCAGCATAAAAACGAATCTTGCAGCGACATCACCTTCGACTTCGATGAAATTGCAACAGGAATATTCAATCAGGATGTTAAAAGCCAATGAAAATATTTACGAAGACAGTCGCCTGCAGCTCATGGCAATACTTGTTCCCCTCAATGAAAACCAGAAATAAAAGAGTTCAAAGACCCAGCAATGATGAATTCATTGCTTGCATAATGTGATGAAGGATGTCACAAATGCAACCGTGCAGAAACTGCAGAAACGTATTATCTCGTATAGGCCTACGCCCTTTGCCACCAAATAAAAAATTGTATTCCCAAACTGTCAATATTGGAATAAAGATACTGGCAATAAAGCAATCATGCCACATTTACAGTATTCGTTCGGACAAATTAAACCACTGAATGCAATGGTAGAACGCGTTTCAATACGTACGAAAGTTGAACAATGTGCATGATTTGAAAATCTAGACAATTTAAACTCAAAACTCAATAGTGTTAATATTATCAACAGATGCGACTATTAATATATATAATACTCATGTCAACTTTTATTTTATTATTGCTGGTCATCATGGCAACCTGCCGGCACTCCATTTGAATTCCAAATGCATGAAAACATTTTACGTTTTTCCAAAACTTGTTCTTGCAACTTATAATTTTTAAATTAATTTTTGAAATGAGGGTATATAGGACGCCAGCACACGCACATGGATCGATACGAGTGCAAAGTGCAAGTATACGGTAGCCTATGTCCGGATATTGCACCTCAAATTTGAAAATCACTTCATCATCCACGCCATTTCTGCTACCGATTCGGACTGATGCATCAAACCTAAAGATATTGGCATTTTGATGAGATCATAAATCACACAAGTCCAAACTGACGGAGTAGTCATATTTCTTTACTAAGGAGTCCATTTCTGCAGCAACATTTCAATTTCTCAAATTCAGCCAAATTATATGGGTATGAACACTATGACATTCTTCCATCAATCTGGGCATGCATATGTCATGTAAATCATCAAGAAGTTACAGTTTTGCGATACTGTTCCGAAGTATATGATAGCCTACAAGTGTGTCTGAGCATCCCTTGGGTCATACACATGTCATTTTGTTCTGTGCAAACGCATTGTGACAACCTGCAGCTATTGTGAAAAATTGAAATTAGCGCTATATGCACATGCAAAGCAGTTTGAATTTTCTTTTAAATTGTCAGATGGCTAACGAGCGGTGAATGAATTAGTGTGGAGTGACACGGGATATTAATTCGAGGATAATGCGCAACATATGCGCAATTAGGAGAGAATGTTGCTAATGGCCAACCATTTTTTGACAGCCAGCCATTTATAATGTGCTGCCTACGTCGTTGGCGTCGAAAATAGTTGCAACAGTCATTAACGAGTATAAACGTCCAGATACTGGCTTACGAATACGGTAATGGGGGTGGATCTATTCATTAAACGCATTGTTCGCAATCCAGTACCATTTAGCTCCGAGTGTGCTATAATTAAAAGTATTGGCCTTTCAGCTGAAAATTTCCAATTTGAAAACAATGAAATGGGAATGACAGTGCACGTCCCTGCAAGATTATTATGAACTTACAGGATATTTCATAATGAAATTCAGGTAGCCAACACCACTTGACATGTAGTTTGCAATTCAAAATACCGCATACAAGAAAAAATTCTATAACCAGGACGACAAATTCCCTGACTTTTTCATGACCACCAAAAACCCCTTACTTTCGAGGCTTATGCAGGTCATGGAAACCCTGCAAAAAGTCTTCATATAATTTCTGAAATATTTCTCTTTTCAGACTTCGATCAAATATGCAAAAGAAATGTATTTCAAATGCATTTTTAAATACATTGCAAATGTATTTTTCAGAAAAATACGATTCCATTATGAAATACATTTATGTCTCAATCTACATATGTTTTGAAATGCATTTCAAAATGCAATTCTTTTCCATAGGGGATGTGTAAAGGCTCGTGATATAGCAATAGCTTACTCTCAGAAATTTAAAATTGCCGTTTTTGGAATTGCACTGGTATAAAATGTGCATGTACCTAATTTGAAAATTGTCTATTCTGCGAGTGAATTATTGACTAGTGACATTGGCGACGACGCGTTAGCATTGGGGGCTGAGCTGATTGTGCACTTGAAAATCTCTAAAATTCCTCTATATTATTGATCAGGTTTTAGCAGGCTTTTCCGCATCCTAACTCAGTCAGTGGCTGGGGCTAAGAGGATGAAGATTTGTCTGGTTGCAAAAAAACGACTGTTGTTGGATTGCACATTTTTAAGGGGAAAAAACAATGTACACTCGTATATGTGAACGAATCTTCTGCAGTATAAGCCGACCGAGCAAAAGATTTTTTCTCATTGAAAATTCTGAGCGAAATGTCGCACTAACATACGACGCAGTGGAAACACAATGTGATCTAAACTTAGAGAAATGATTTCAAATAAAAACAACATAAAACGAATTTAAATAATGAGAAATGTAGCAAAAACTAGTCATTTGACCAAGTTCAAGTTGTTCTGTTCTCGTTTACATAAATTTAAAATAAGAATATATATTCACGATGAGAAAAAAGTGTTTGTATGGCCTATTGTCTGAAAAAACAGTAACGAGCAAACACAGAGCTACATGTATTTTGGATTGGTTTTCACATGTTTCTTCTCATTCGATAGTTTCACCTTCATCTAATTGAGTTAGGAAATATTGCTGCCAGGAGCAATTGACGCGTGTTTCACAACTACTTTTGGAAATTACTGTCTTATCGGGTTTATTAAACGCCAATAAACGAGCATTTTAGATACACGCTCAGACGCAAGCTTAACTCTAAAAGATTAAAAATAAGCTTTTCCGACTAAGAAGATAAACTCAAATAGAGTTATTTAGCAGCACAACAGAAGACAAATTTAATTAACAGGATTTGGGAATCGACGTTAATTCGTTCATTCGTTCAAGAATGTGCATGTTGGAAAAGCATTAAGAGCAGTGAACAGTTTACAAAATATGGTGCTGTGCTAACAAGCAATTTCATAAATATACAATATTCATAATCCAGACTTAATCTCAAACGTAATTATCAAAATTAATCAGTACTTAAGGGCGCGTAGTTAATATCAAAGGATCTTTATTAATGCAAATACCATTTTCTTTCCAAAAGTGGCAACTAAGAAAGCCATGTGAAATCCCATAAATTGGATTTTCCTCGAAAAATGGGTTTCCTATTCATCCCCATGGAGCATACGATAATACACGAAAGGCAAATCTAGATCAACAATTCATGCGAAGACTTGCTCATTACTTCAAGATTCAAGCAAGGCCTCTAATTTAATAAAGGCCATCTTAAATGTCAGGACAAACACAAATTTATTTACACGCATTAATTTTATAGCTCAGGCAAAGAACTGGCTGCTGCATTTGTAATGATGCCATTGACAAACCTAATTAAAACTGAAAATTGTATCCCCACCTCTCGAATAATATGCGCTACCTTAATCGAAAAGATTTAAGCATGCAGAGTATAAAGTCTCCCATATAGAGACTATACAATTATACTATTATTTCGCGAAACGACAAAATTATATTCCATGTATGATGGGCGGGGATACATGCATTTACTTAATAACTTTGTAAATTTTATTTATGACATTCGACCCCAAGGTTATCACTTAACTTTCAAGTTGACCACGTGACCAGTCTTCAGTTTCACTGAAGATTTTCTTTTTCAGGTTAAAGACGCATTTTAACCCCCATAATGCATCATCGTTTGGTGTTCTTATGAAAAAGTTTTGGAGAGAAAAATTGCCACTCAACAAGCCACTTCAAAATTGTTCAATTGGGAATGAGTTGACTGCATGATGTGCATTAGACCTGAATGCCTCGGTGCCAATAACCGTTCCGCTGAGTAAAATTTGCCGTTGTGAATGCAAAGAACGCGAATTTCACATTTGCAAGCCAAAAAAAATGCAACTAAAGTAGATGACAATGAACGCTGTCGTTAATGTCAAAGTTCGAATACCATCACTATTAAATTAGCACGACAGTTACCTACTAGTACAAAAGAACATCGCTAAACGAGATGAACAACTGCAGCTAACATTTCAGTTGGGCAAAGTAGATCTCAGCATTTTTAAAATGCATAAAATTACATAAATTGAAATTCCAGCTCAAAATCACACACTGCTGCTTTGCGTGCCGCTTTCTTATCAAGCAAAGAATCCTGTGTGTTTTGTAACATGCCTATTACTATAAGGCAAATTATGAAAACCCTCATGGGAGTTATTTTGCATAAGTCGAGTTAAAGCATGCATGCAAGCATTGTGTAACCGACAAAGTGAGCTGTCGGGACAAGATAACACTCAGCATTTTAAAGCAAATACTAGAAACTGCAGCACTAGCCAACAAATGTTCTGCAAATTATTCGTCCATTGACGAATTTCAACTTTTTTTTTAAAAGGTGTGAACACATTCCATTCCTTTAATATTTCCCAGAAGCTCGAAGATTATATGGACACGTTTTTATTCACATTTCACCATCAAATCTATTGCAGTTAAATGTGTCTAATAAATTCCCCTGAACACTGGCAATCTAGCTGAGCTTGGGTGCACGAAGAGATTGTCATCTGAGTTGAGCACAATAATAAAAAAGGAAGGCTTAGAAACCAAACATCTACAAGCCCTGCATAAGGCCCTCCAGTCACGATTTTCATCGCTTTTATTACAAAACTTTCGCTGATTATTTTCTCCCTTTATCGCATTCTGAGTTCGCAATAAAGTTATATTTTTTAGACGCCCGAGTCATGTGCTATCGGGGGCTTCTTGTTTCTTTTATTAGCTCTTACACCACTTCCATGGCAGTTGAAAAAGCGAGCTGCTGATAGTATCAGCAGAAGATTTTCTTAATCTAGCTTGCAGTGTCAATGGTTACAGACAGTGTGACAGCTTCAGACCGAATAGGGACACCCCACGATATTGGCAAATTAAGAAAATCGGACTTTTGACTTCCAAACCGGCATTTACTCTGATCAACTGAGCAAGGGCTCCGCTGGGGGATGAGACATGGGGCTTTTTGCTTCAATTGTTAGTGCTCATCATCGGGAAATTTAATCACACGCAAGCATGGTGTAGCATATCAATGTCAAGGCTTCTTCAGGGCCTGCTGGGAGATTGAGATGGAATTGCAACAGCATAGGCCCCATATAAAACCCTGGATCCATTCAAGACTAGTGTTCGTTTAACGAACCCAAAGCGGGTTACGACCATCGACCAATATCACACAGAAATCAATTTCACGTCTAACGATGATCATTCTGACAATGTGACATTTTGGACACATTTTCCAAGCCTTTGGCGCACTTTGCCATTGTGCTGTGCTAAGGACGCCCACGCAAATAATCTTATTTTTAAGGGCAGTGACTAAATATCACAAGTATTTTTATCTCCATGTTATGTTAGCTGCCCTAAACTCCGCCATTGACACTACTGTATATATACTAAATGGGCTTCTCCTATCGGCTCGTAGGCTGGCAGTGATTGCCTGGCGGTTGGACAGCTAAATTAAATTACATTTTTTGATTAGTTTAGGTTAAACGTAAAAAAACATCAAAAAGATGAATTGCAACAGCTACATGTCGTTCTTGTTTACTCGCAGATAGGGTTGAGACAGTATGGCAATTCGTTTTTGCACATTTGGAGTAGAGCATTAAATTTTATTATACAGACTTACTGCCCACTTTGGATATACCGGGTATCTACAAAGGGTGTATAGCGTAAATTCATGAAGACAACGTCAACCACTGTCATCCTTCCTTGCCATTACGGTAATTGGAATTTAAATATGCGCGCGCTGAAGTCATATACATGTAAATAACCAGCTGTCTTTGACGTTAATGAGAGTTGGCAGAGTGAACGCCGAGTACGATTGACAGGTTTTGTCATTAGGTGCAATTTAATTGCACATTCTGCAGGCCTACGGCTTGGATTTAAGTAAATCATGCTGGGCGTATTTGGATGTCTACATGTGGTTGCAGGATACGAAAGCCTTTGTATCGACATCTCTGTAGGAACCAATTCTTGCTTAAAATCCATCGCATTGCTGTGAAATTGCATTACCGGTAAGTAAACAACAGATATACAATTGCGATGACTATGGAAGACAGCAGCACGCTTAAAGCGATGAAAAAATAGATTCGTAGGTGGAATTCAGTAAACACAATTTGCACGTGGAAACTGTCGGGTGCTAACGAGTATCAAATCAGAAACAATCCAGCAGCTCTAGTTGGTGGCAGTATTGCGCAGCGTCTAATTGCATTGGAGCTCGTGTTGGATTTGAAATGAATTTCAATTAGCTGTGATTGTCTTCGAAGATGCCATTTAAGCTTAACTTGCTTGCAAACTATTTTTTTTTTTTTTTTTTAGAAATAGAAAAGCTTTAATTGGATGAAACAACTATAGCTCAAAACTTTTGCGTTCTACAATGTGAGTCAGAAATGTTTGCCCCAACCCCACACAATATATTCAAAAGCGCAAATATCGCGAGTTTTTCCACTAAGGTTTGTGCTTCTGGGAATATTTTTTGGGGACTCATGCTGTATAGTTTTCCAAGCTTTATTCTATACGACGACAGCGCGAAAAGATAAAACAAGCGTGTCGTCGAGTACTAAATTAACTTTTATCTTTATATTTCCACACCAACATCAGTGATGGTGAACAAACATCCTGGAGAAAAAATCTGCAAGCACAGCTTTGGGCACATGCATGCTGCAGCCCCATATATTACATGCCCCGTGCTTGCTTTCTATTACATGATGTAGACAGAGCATCGCTCACGACAAAATCATTTCACATTTGCGCTTGAAGTGACAACTGTTATCTCTTAGCTTCTGGTTCCCTAGGATATATTTATTGTAATGGGCAGATCTTGTCTTGACGAAACTAAATGGATTATTCTTGGGCACCTGAGCATATGGGCTTAAGAGTACAGTGTTGAGCAGAGTAACATGCCACCACCTTCCACTTAGGTAATTGCATGTGGTAATCCAATGTGGCAAAGTTGCACATTACTGCAAGGACGGAGCACAAGACAAACTCTGCACCTGGTTTAAAAATCTAAAAAAGAAGAATTCTCCATATAAAGAGCAGGCTTAATGATGAACACGTTTGTTGTAAAAGTGCTGCATTGATTATAAATGTACCAGCAGCTGGAATGGTTGTATAGAAGTCATCCATTCTTTTCCATTCATTTTTTTCCTGGAACATACATTAGCTCGAGACAGTGATACAAATATCTGACATCTGTACCAAATATAAGAGAAAGGTCATTTGTTAAACTAGGAGAAAACTGAGATCGAACTTTTCAGGTTGATGAAGGATAGCATGATAATCCTGAACAACTAGTTAACTACCGAAGGTTTACTAAAAACTTTCAAATGTGTAACATTTTTTATAATCTTGCTTCACTATACCGAATTTAAGTTTTGCTGAATTCGTTAAATATGCTGTACAAAAAGTGAAAATTACGATAACGATGCAACTTTAAGCTCATTTCCATTTACTGTATTCTAATTTCATGATGAATGTATTGAACCTGTCAGAACTGCAATATCTAATGAAATGATTTATGCTGACAAATCTTAAGATGGCGCCATTTTACTCCCTCAAGTATAGTACATCAGCGCTAAAATGGCACTTGACATGAACATGTAATGCAGAATTCAGTTTCGTTGATGGGTTCGATCATGCATCAAGGAAGCTAAGCAGTGTTGGAAACACCACAAATAGGGGCCACCAGCTCATCCAGTAACATCTGTCAACTTAAAATTCGCCTTATCCAACATTTGTAACAAGTTCTTACATAATAAATGTGTTGCAGGACGCCTTATCTAGTGCGGCATGTTCGCCCTAGCCTAGGGTATCACGTGCATTACAAATTAATCCGAATTTTCCAGGCAGCTAGCAGTGCGAAGACAAACTTTGCATTTATTATGCAAGCTAGATCAATATTGCCACAATATCTGAGGACCCAACAGCTGCACGCCAGAGTTACATTCTGCGGAAAATCATCGAAAATGGGATTTGGTGTCTAATCTAGAAACAGTGTTTAAATCAGAGAAGCCACGTCTGGATGTGATAGTTCTTTCACTTCGGATGAAAACCTTGCATTTGAGAATCAACTGGGTCATAAATCAGAGCAAATTCGAGCAGTGCTCCACAGGAACCTGTACAGAAAAGCGTCGCCTCTTGGCCTGATGAAGACAACCAACAACAATCTTCTCAGGCAGAAATTCAATTGGATGGAGTTTATTTTGCACTACATTACCCGAGTGCGAGAGCGGCGACCCCCCCTGAAGGCCCATGCAACTGAATTTTCGTCTACAACACAACCAAGAAAACCCTTTCTGAAGACCTCAGGAGACCCATTTTCTAATTCCGTATCCGACCATTATTGCCCACCACGAGTCTTCCTCTCACCTATTGAAAATCGAAGTCACCAGCAATTTTAAGCATCTTCCTTTTTCGCTTATCCAAATCGTGAATATGGTCGAGGAAAGGTTACTCGGTTCATCATTAAAGGAAAGCTACCAGAAGCTACCCATGTTCGGGCTAAACATGGGACGGGTCTACATAGTGGGCACCAGTCTGATTTAATATAATTACTAGGATGAACGAATAATTTGGTTTATTCACAGTCAATGGTGAGAAACAATCTGCACAACGTTTCGAGAAATGAATCTCGTCATCAGGTGCTATAACTGAACAATTTTTTTTTTGTTATAAACAATTAAAATACAAATTTGTTACACATTAAAAGTAAAAATAAAATAAAAATATAAAAATATAAGGGCCATAAGTGCTCCACTGGAACTTGTGAAGTGACAATTTTGACTTAAGAAAACACAAAAACGAAAAAAAGAAGGGAAATGAACAATATTATTGTGGTAGTAACTTATGACATAGGCGAGTTTGGCCTAACTAAGTTAATTAAACGTTTTAACATTTACATTACATTACATTTAACATTAACATTTAAAACTTTTAGCTTAAAGTTAGGCCTAACTCGCCTACGTCATAAGTTACTACCACAACACTATTGTTCATTTCCCTTCTTTTTTTCGTTATTGTGTTTTCTTAAGTCAAAATTGTCCCTTCACAAGTTCCAGTGGAGCACTCATGGCCCTTATATTTTAATTTTATTTTTACTTTTAATGTGTAACAAAACTTAGCACTCCTTTTGGTGCTCACGCACCCATTGTATTTTAATTGTTTATAAGAAGAAAAAAAAATTGGTCAGCTATATCACGGGGTGACAAGATTCATGTCTCGAAATGTTGTAAAGATTGTATCTCACCATTGACCGTGAATAAAACAAATTATTCGTTCATAATGCCGGTCACCGCTCCGAGGATTGAATTACTAGGATGAGAGATACATTAAGGGCCCGGGCTCCAAAATAGAAAGTCGTCCAGTTATTGATTTGATACACCAAGAAGTAATTGCAGAGCCTTGTGGGCAATACTGTATTTATCCTTAATAAACTGCCTTCAGGGAACTTCAAAACACAGACTCCAGCGTTGGCTCCACACAAGAAAATCCTGATAAATTATCTTATTGATCAATTACCTCATACGGAAATAATGCGGAGCTCTGTGCGATTCATTACAAGGGGCCTATCATCTTCATACATCTTTTGTTCCCTTCCCTTCCAGCATGCTTCAATGGACATTTGTGGTTAACATTCCACAGACGGTCACGAACATTATAAAACTGGCCTCGTGCGTCCATCAAACGATATCAAATATAATAAGCGATGACCAATTTATGGTAATAGCCATGAAAACACCTCAGCAAGTTCATTAAACAGAATTTTCCAGCTCGATGTGAAGCTCTTAACATCTTCATTGCTGCCTTCTTTCAGTGGAAACACTGCCATAACACGTCAACTTTTTAAAAATAAAGGTTTAATCTAACTGGGCTCTTTCCTTTCTTTTCAGGAATGTACGGTGTTGGAGCGGACGTAATTTTTCACAGACACTACCTTGGTATTTACATTCTGTAAGTGAATTACTGTACGTGCCGAGTGAATTTTATTTACACGGTATACCAATGTTCGCACGCAGATCCCATTTCAATTATTTGGAGAAAAGCAATTTTCTTTTATTCATTTGGAAAATTCGTCTACAAACGGCAAAATGTATATGAAATACAGGACTTGTCTAAAACCCATTTCCCGCAAGAGTATTCACAAATCTCGTAAACGTTTTCTTTATTGCAGAGCAGTTGCATTTTTAATCTCTTTCTTGGAAACAACATGGGTTGTCACGCTTTTTTTAGGTCTTTGTATAAGGTAAGATTACATACTTGTGCATTTGGATTTCAAAAACTATTGCGATCGTTTTATATGCCTACACGAACAAATAAAATTGGGCGACCTAGGAGGTATAATAACAATACGATTCCCAAAGGCCTATATAATGTCATTTTACAGCAAAGCTTAGGGGATTTTGGCTCAGGCATGAAACTATTCTTTTGTTGCTTTCTGAAATGTATAAAGCCTTCGATAAAGAAGCTAAAAATTGTATATACTGTAGGCTACTCTGCATCCACAAGGTCCTTAAGAAGTTTGTTAGTTTTGTCACATTGACTACGTTTACATGCAGACTTTTACTTATGTTTCTCTAATTAAATCATGCGTGTAAACGTAATATTTCACCATTCTGGTTTCCTAGTCTAGGTAAACCTGTATTCAGAATTCTGCTTAGATAAGTCTTTTGTTCTTCGCAGATATCCAAAATTAACAACAAATGGAATAGAAATTATATTGCAATGGTGTGTGTGTAGCCTGTTTATTTTTTAGATCGTTGCCTAAGTGCAGAAACGTGTCCATTTCGGTAAAAAATTACGATATTTACTTTAGACACTAGATTCTGCCTAGGTTCTAGGAGATCCCATTAACAATAAACTTCGGCTGACACATCAGATAAGAATGTCAATTTGCGAATCAATTTATGCATTTGCATTATCGTGTCTACAGTGAATACACGTGAATACATCGCATGTTACATTGTTTCATCAATTTCTAAATAAATTGTATTTTTAGCATGTTAATGGTTAAAGTTAGAGGACCACACGGCATATTAAAATGTTATTAGTCAACAAATAAACTCAGATAGGGCTGCCTCGTTTCTGGTCATCTGCAACGCTAAAAAAAGAATACCAAGAATGGCTAAATAGCTCCAGATTCTACACATGTAATCTAATACATGAAGGCCTATATTCAAAATCCCGGTTTGTGGCGTCTGTTTACGTAGGTGGATAATCCAAAAAGAAAGAAAAAAATCAAGCTGATATTTGAAAACTGAAACCCTTGTCATCATATAGTATCCTTATGGTATCCAGGCAATCAAATTCCTGGAATGTATTCTCAATCCCAAACTGAGACACTCTAAGGAACCGGAAATTATGCTATAAATCGCTTCAGCATCTAATACATCATGGGGCAAATCGAAAAATGCTAACTTTTTTTATTTAATTTTTCCCCAGCGATGACAATCATCCTTGTTTACGATACTGGGACTACATATTATGGCTGGACGGATGGAAGAAGAGTGTGCTCTATGGATGTTTGGCTGTGGTCATGTTTTTGGAGCCTCATACCGTGTGGATGGCCCTCATATCAGGTAAGAACACAAACATGCATTTTACGACCAAGACGAATAAGGAAAAAATGATTAATCTTTTCAAATTGAATTAATAAACCAACAACAAATTAAATGGCGTAGCTATATTTTGCACGCTATTCAGTCATCATGCTTGCCATAACCATTATCTGAGATATCAGCCAAAACGTGCTTCGTAAACCAGTTATTTGTACAACAACTTGTATTGAAAGTCGAAACCGTCTTGCCCAGAGGAATTCACATCTAGGAAGCATTATTCAAATCACAAGCAAGTGATTAAATATTCACAAACCAAGAAACACCGATGAAATCTCCCCTTTACCCCCACATTGCCACAATCCTCTTATTACAGACAGGCAAAACACCCTAAACAAACTATAAAACCACGGCCACATGATACATCTCTACCTACAGTATGGGCAACTCGGAATGGCTGCTCGCCCATTTGTTTCAGGTCCCTGGTGAACCACTAAGTCGTTACGTTGCTGTTTATTTCGTTTTACTGAACATGAAAATGTAAAACAGGAGGAAATAGGCGAGGAACGGCATATAAATAAATAACATGTTCAATGGAAGTGCTGGATCTTATTACAAAGAAATGTAAATTTTCGGTCGATGCTTTTATCCGATGAAGGAGGGGGTCTTGCATAACGACAGCACACAATTTTTAAAAAGGATGTTTGGATCAATGCATGAAATCCCCAACGGTGGAACCGAATTTAGTGTCATTCAGATCGTCGTTTCCAAATATTTGCCGAAAAGCATCCTTAAAAGCCAATGTCGTAACTGGTGGCACAGACTCCATATTTAAATTCTTCTCTCCCATTCGGGCTCTAAAGGTACCTCAGGATGTTATTGTGTGCATGTGACCAAATTCCATTATTTATACTTAATATTTTGCAAAACGTTTTCTCAATTCGAATTGTTTCTTCAGTAAAGGGGGGGAGGTGCGGCGGGAGTCTTAATTAATATCATAAAAATATGATGACATTATTTGAAAGTCCCTATACTGCCACGCTTAATCTTATTGAACAAAGCTTCCATGAACTGTCAGCAGTACTACTGTCTTAGGAGTACAAAAAACTAAAGTCTCACGTAGGATTAATTTAGATTTTCATCACGAAAGCCATTATTAGTGGGTTCCTCAAATGCGGTACTAAACCTCCGACAAAAATAGGATTAAAACCTATCGGTGCATGTGAATATGCGCTAAAACACTGTCGTAATTGTGATTTAGCACTCCATTAGTAGACCTAAAACTTATTTTTCTTGGTTTTCCTGCTCAGCCTCCTTTCGATATTAGACGAGAGCATCTCAGCAGGCTAGGAATCTAAAATGCCAACTTCTGACATTTTTCTAATCCCCCTACGCCTCATAAGACCTTCCACATTAACTGTCTGCGTTAAAATTCATTTAAGCGAAACTATCAAACGAGACTTTCATTTTCAAATGAAAATCTCTTTAGGATTACGTTTACAACTTGTTGAAAACTGTAAACCTCGTTGACCCGTCCGGCGAAGGTCAGGGTGAAAAATCGCATAAAAGTCCTACAAAAATTAACTTTAAAACAGATGAAGAGTGCGAGAAACAAATATTTGAAAAAGGTAGATCTCCTGCATGTTGTAATCCAAGTACAGTATGTGATTAAAAGCGGGTGACAGTAGCCCGAACCATTCATAGTCTGTTTTTTATCACAAAAATATGCAATTACATGTACTGTACTTTATTACCCTACTGTAAGTCACTATTAATCAAACAGCACCATGTCCCTGCTTTCAATCTGATGCATTTGCTTGCTTTTGAAAATTGCTTTCTTTTAATGCTCCCAAAAAATTGAACACTGCATGCAGACGAACGATGTGTCTGAATCCATCAGCCCCTTAGTTAATAAAAGTCAAAAGATATTAATATATCCAGCGCACAATTTATTAAGATGGAAGGTCTTTGAGATGCTCTCGCAAGCTTTATATAGATGAGGGGTAGGTGGGATTATCGCATTAATGTACCTTTTTATCACGCAGGTTCCATGTTAACAGTATTAGCATTCATTTATCTTCTGGAAACGTATAAAATCCAAACAGAACTGAAGGAAACGTTGCTGGGCTCAAGAGAAGACACGTACGACAGGTAATACCAAAGGAAACTACAGTATATCCATCTGATCCATGAGGACCTGACTCATTGTGTCAATTTAGCTGAAAATGGTCATGGCCATGAATACTTAACGATTCCGTTTCCAGCAAGCCTATTAAGGAGAGGCATTTTCAGAGGATTTCTAAGGGGGATTTTCCAATTTCAGATTTGAAGACATCCCTGATGAGTTTGACGATAGTCTGCCAGAACCAATGCAGGCGGACTCCGTGGCAAATCAAGATGAGATTCTGGAAGTGTGATATCAGTCAAAGAAAAAATAACAACGCACAATGGGAACTCATCATAAAGGGGTATTTGCTAGGATGGCGGCATTCATTTAGGAGAGGCGAGATTGGATTGGCCAACAGAAAAATTCATTACTTTGTACATAGGCGAACTGAGGGAGCCTCCATTTTATTGTCGGGATTCTTACGCTGCACAAAAGAAACAGAAAACACTGACAGTCTGTGCTGGGTTTTCAAAGAATTAAGTGAAAACAATAAACACAATTTCAACGACTGAGAAGCTGCTAATCAGACTACGCATAATTCACCAGCAATATATTCAGACAATGCTGAACCGCCTTCAAATTCAACATACAGTAGTTTTCTTCCAACCCTTTGTTAATCAGCTGACTGTCATCAAAAAAGCTAGGGGGTGAATGTCGGAAATTCCTACATATGATAAGGAATAATGGAATGAATGGGTCGGTATGTCATGATCATTTTCCTGCACAATAGGTTTTTACTCTATTAAACAAACATGGCATTCTTCAGACAATATACATTTTATACTGCTTAATGATGTTTGATGATGAATGCTCCAGGAGCATTTTTACATTTATAATATTTCTACCTGCATCTAATGTTTTCAAAATTTCATCACGGCAACAAAAATTGTCTCAAGTAGCGTTCTCTTCACAGCTAATCATAGTTTGCTTAACTATTTCCAACAATAATAGTAAGAAAATGCAAAACAAATCTAGTCAGTCATTGAATTTGTTGAAATCATGACTGCATGCTACCGTTATATATTTCAGCAAGAAATTCCCATGATTCACTGCTCTCAAACACCTCAAAAAAATATTGATAGGGAATCAGATACGGAAAATCGTTGAATCAACTAACCAAAGACTACTCGTATACAGTAATTATGAAGCATTTTCTGATACTCAAGTTGGATAGGATCCACCCAATGTGCAGCCCATCTCAACCATTATATCGTAAACGTACAGCATAGGCATAGCTTGTAAATGTGCTCAACTTTTATATTCCAATGACGGCGTATTTATGAAATAAAAAGTACACTTACTGGATTGTTCCAAAGTTGGTTAGTTTACCTTATTTAGCAACAAGTACTGAACAACTCATGGACGAAAAACTATACATGTATTGACGCATTTTGAATCTGAACTTTGCAGTATGGTCATAGTAGCTAGCTAGGTATAATTAATGTTGTAAAAATCAAGATTATTTACCTTAACTCGTCCTTGATGTTAACAGGTAAGTGGACATCATTAACACTGGACAGTTTCGTCTCAACTTCATCCAACATTCCGACCTTCTTGAATAAATATCCTCTGGGTCGATTCAATGCTGCTCAATTCGGCACTTCATTCGCGCACTGTATACAGTACTTACACACCTGTTGCCCTCGCAAACAACTGGCTAGAAAAGTTAAAGAACCAAACGTAAACAAACCATTCGTCCGATTTCGTCGTAATAAATATATTTATGTACAGTAAAATTACAATCCAAACACAAATAAAATGAGTAGAGTAGCTAAGAACATACACGTAAACTAGTGTAAAAAGCAAGTACCGAGCAGGTTGGTTTAGTGGTTTTGTCTCTGGGTTCGCTCCCCAGGGTGGCTGCAGTCCCGATTGTGGTTTTCCACAATCCTACAAGGACTAATTGTCGTGAGAGTTCCCCTTCAAAATTGCTCACGACCGTCCCTCACCCGACTAATATACCTATAGTCGTCTGGGCAAAAGAACGAAAATTTGTACAGCCAATATCAGAGAGATTCGGCTTATCGATGTACTTTTTCAGGAGTTTCAGCAGTTAGAGAAAAATGGCAGCCATTGCTCGATATATATTACAGGATGGAGTAATCGCAAACAGGAAATTGCATCCTTGGTCTGAACGACGCCATTTTTTCGTTCATTCGCAGGGACGACTACAGATACCAATTTAGCCACCCACACTAACAATTAGAAGCTTCACTGCTCTTCGTGGCTTGTGTTTGTCTCGTGTTACTGTAAAAACCAAATAATTCGAAAGTAGGAAAAACATGTCCTTACAATTGGAAGACCCTTTGATCCTCTGAGGCCAACCATTATAACCGAACGGGCAGTGAATCAAACGAGGCTTGTCGTACGATAGAATGGCACTTGAAAATAGCGTTGCTAATTACTACAACTACATGTACCCAAACATCTTTCGATCACATAAAATCATCCTGAAATCGAAAATTCTAGAAGATACCGTTATACGCGCACACGCGGTCACGAACACATGCCGACTGCAGCAGAAGACACGGGGGTGGCGCTGCTGTTGCTGGAGCTGCACTTTGACCTCTGGGTGTCACGTGACACGTCAATTGCCCCAGAACTGATTCGTAGTTGCGTCACTGTGTTGAAGGATCGAAATTCGAATATACCGGTATAGGATTTTCCGTTAAAATATATTGCAGTGGCGGATCCAGGGTGGGGTTCCAGGGGTCAGGACCCCGTTTGGCAAAATAGAAAATTTACACTAGATAGATTGGAACCAAAAAATAAAAATTCATACTAGATAGAATGGTTAATAAATCGAAATTATTTGCAAAAAAGTGAACTGGTTTTGCAAAATGTTTGCAATAATATGCAAAAAGTAAACTGGTTTTGCAAAATTTATGCAAAAAAATGCAAAAAGTAAACTGTTTTTGAAATTTTTTTGCAAAAAAAATGCAAAAAAGTAAACTGGTTTTGCAAAATTTTTGAAAAAAAATGCAAAAAGTCAGCAAAGTAGCAAAATCTGCCTTTTGCGATAATTTTGCAAACAAATGTATAAAAGTGAGCTGGTTTTGCAAAAATTTTTGCAAAAAATGAACAGCTTTTGAAAAATGTTTAAAAAAAATGCAAAAAATGAACAAGTTTTTGCAAATATTTTTTTAGACATGTATAATTAGGCCTTCATATACATACATGTGCTAACTGCAGACTTGAAAAAGAGGTGATGTCATAAATTACCGTTTCGATTATATAATGGTCGAATTTTGGTGACGTACCCCGTTTGAAAAAAAAGCTGGATCCGCCCCTGTATTGATTCGCGAACTAAATACTGCAATTGTCGAATTTGGGCAGGGATGACGGATTTTGTCATACAAAAAACCGTTTTCAATGATAAACTACATAGGAGAAATTATTTTACAAAACTAAATTATAAACGATGGATTTTAACCCAAAGATGAAAATGTAAATTATATGTAAATGTAAATAACATGTAAATGTTATTTTATGAAAATAAGAGTATTTCTCATCATCACAACTTGTTTACAGAGGATAAGTTTAAGAAATTGTTGTTGGTCAACGTTCTAAAACTTTTCATTATCAAGAAGCCATGAAGCCATGTTTCATAAGACAGCTATGATGACATCACATGCATCGCCTTCACGCCTGTTTCCCCCAAATCAAGATGATGACATGGTATTTGAACGCTGTCAAACACAGTTTAGCACCAATGATGTCATTCATGTCTTGAAAAAGAATAGATTTTTCTGATTATCAAAGAAAAACCACTTTTTCATAAGTTTCGAATATTCTAGTCAACGTGCTAAATTCGCAGCTAGTCCCGGTGCCTCTGTTGAAACGTCCAATCAGTAATCCACATGGATCGGTTTAATTAGCGGAAATGTTGGCTTCTATGGAACAAGCTGTCAGCCTGTCACCGTGCAATCCTTGATTGTTCGGATCAATTGTTCATTTCGCTAATTCGATGAGGTCGAAGGCTTTTGTCCTCTTCTCTCTGTACATTTACAGACTACAATTCTGTGGTTTCTATGTGAGATAAAATGGCATTGCCATTGATGCCCAGGCTTTCGTAAATGTTGTGTCTGTGCAATCCCAGTTTGTTCAGGTCGTTTTGTTGCTTGATGCACACAGCGTCTGGACACATGTCGCCTAATTGGCCGTTAGACCTAACGCTGTTGCACGAAGATGCTCCGTTGTAGTTGTTCATTTTGGCGTGAACCCCATTGGTCTTGGGCGTTGTGATGGGGAAATCGTGGGGCTGTGCAGTGGACGACTGCGAATTCTGGTCAGTATCAATGATCACATTCTCGTCCAGGGAGTTGTTGCTGTCAGACGCATGACTCCCAGTGCTATATCCAGCAAATGCATCGTTCAAGAAATGGAAGAAAAAATGATGAAAACGCTAAGTTAATTACAGAGTGCTTTTGTGCCTAAACGTCAGCCTTACTCTTGACTCGTGATTAATTGATTTTGAAGTTGATAAATGGCAAATTTTCTATTAAAGCGTCAGACAGCTATATCAAGCATTCGATGTAAAAACTCCCGTCTTTAGAATTAACAATTGCACTTGATTGTAACTAATCCAGATATTTGTCGAGATTTCCTATGTATAGCGACATTATCATCTATCAACTATAGTTGATTTTTTTATTTACATTTTTTCATTTTTGGGGAAAAAAATGATGAACATGTAGGTCTTTCTAATTGGATTTTTATGTAAATCGGTAAAGAGTTGATTAGAACTCAATTTTTCATGTAGCTATTAGCTATGTTCTGTGGGAGTGGGAAGGAGATTTCCCCATCTACATGTGCACCTTATGCCCAACCATATAATCACCCTGCCCTTAGGCAGCAACAATTTTGTTCAAAAAATAATGTAAAAATTACCTTACGCTGTCTTCTTCCTTATACCACTCATTTTCATACGAATGCATCCAAATAGGATTGGATCTAAAATTAAAAACGTTTTATATTACCATTGTCAGATAGCGTTTCTCTTGTTCATTGATTAAAAAACTATTTCATGCTTACCCTTCAATCGAGTGCTGATTTGTGTTTGGTACATTGCTTCGGTTCAGCGTGGATTCCTGCGATCCTGGATGGTTTTAAAAGCAAAATTAATTTCATTTTCAGACATCAAAAGCGGCAATTAAGCGAAGTGAAATTCATTACCAAAGGCTATCACGGTGGCTGCTTTCAGTTGCCTTTGGTATCTAAACGAACAAAACAAAGGTTTTAATGAGTTACTGTTCTGCAAATGTGAGCAATTTTGAATGCAATGCATGTCTGCATTACCTATTCCTTTGAGCGAAACAAATTGATAGAGCTAGAATGAGTAAAACTCCCAAACAGGCTGTTGAGCCAATTAACCAAGCAACGAGAAGCTCTGCTGGGTGATTCGCTTCCTCGTATATTGCAGGCTGTTAAACATTCATAAAATGCAATATTAACTTCAGAGATATTAAAAATATGCAATATTAAATTAGAACATAAGGATTTTAATATTTAAATCAGCGTAGCTTAAGCCAATTACTGCACTTACTTTGCCCTCCAGTACATTGTATTCTCTAAACAAAGCGTTCAATTCGTGGATATTTGCATTTATTAATCTGAAATAATGAAATTTATGATATATGCCATTTAATCCACAAAGTCATATATCGAAATTAATGGCTTACTTCACAACTTCAGGAACATCCATTATGGAATTGTCCTCCCGCCGTATGAAATGAGTGTAGATATCACTCCTGCAATAACAGATATAAAGACTTAACAAAGCTTGTTGTTAAGTGTGTTGTTAAAAAAATGTAGGTTTAGCTTACTTTGTTCTGTCCACCGAACCGTCTGTATTTTCGTGAAATTTATAGGAATCAATGTTGACAATGGTGCCAGTGATATTACTGAGCTCACTAGAAAGAAAAATAGTTTTGCAGTAATCCAACTAAATGTACTACCTGTAAGGGAGGACTTGCGAAATAAAATTCAATAGGCAATGTCAAGTTTTTCAGACTTGAAAGTTTTTTGACATTTTCATTAAAAAAAATAGAAGACTTCGTGAACATCCAAAGAATGTAAAACGTTTGCAGGAAATCTCAAATTTAAAAAAAATCTAATTTTAATCTTAAATATTAGCACCAGCAAAAAAATGGCAAAAATTACTGAAAATTGAATTTTTTCGTAAGGAATGTATCTTGAAGATAGTCAAATTTTATTTTCAAAAATATTTTCAAAAACCGCCAGGTACTTACAACTGAAATTTGTCAATTTGGGGTCGCAGTTCATTGGGCGAAAGCCGCAAAGTGAAGCGTAATTTCTGGTCTTCCCTCACAAGATAAATCTGCGAAATAAATTCCAAATTGGGTTAAATAATTAACAATTCGGAAATACATGATAGAATAAAATAACTTCTGCTCCAAATTAAAAACGAAGGAAAGGAATTAGAAAAAATTACAATTATCAATGCCATTATTATATAAAGTGAACAATTTTGATGTCTTACATTGAAATACTAATTTATAAACGCTGATCTTTACCATTGCTTTTGCTCTATCCTCCAATCCATACGTGTCGTTGACAGATATTTCGAAATAGAAATAACCTTTCATTGATCTCTGAGGATAAAAATTTATCTGAATTTCGCCTGAGGTGCGATTAATAAGAAACGGGGACAATCCAAGATTAGCTTGGAACTCATCAGGAAGGGTTGAGCGAATATCTCCCAAAATGAAGAAAGAAAGCCTGCTATTGATGCCCAAATCGAGGTCGATTGCCTAGGATTAAATGGGAAAGGACGTTAGATGGATAATGAATTAGAAGATAAAATTAAGTTTTGTGGGTGCATTACACACCTGCACTTTCACGATAACAGAACTAAATGTGGAATCAGTAGTCATTCCTCCAGTGAAAACTTCTTTAATAAAAACTGGAGAATTATCATTCTCATCCTTCACATCCACATTTACTTTAAGCATGGTTTTATCCTTAGGATTATATTCCTCAGTTCTATTCGGATGGTTTTGACAGTCTTTCGTCGCCTTAATTATGAAGGAGTAGGTGTCTCGATATTCACGATCAATGGCAGATATCAACGTAACCTCATGTTTGATTGGATCAACGTGAAACAGACCGACATCTTCTTCGTCACCACCTAACAAACATTAAAAGGATGAAATGGTAACAACTTTAAACTGTTTATATTTGAATTTATTAGAGCAGCTAAACAAAGTAGATTCCACAGTAATTGCTGAGGGTCAAGAAGTCCTGCCATCATTAAAAATTAATTTAAAATGTGGTCCTTACACCCCCCCCCCTTGCATCTCCCTATTGGTTTGAAAATGTAAAGTAGGTCTGGCACTTACATAAAACATTATAAATTTAAATAAAAATAATGAGTGTTCAGCATTCTCAAAAAATGTTTGAAGAATATTGTGACCCTAAATATAACTGGTACTTACCAACGATAAAATAGCAAATTGAGGCTTTCTCATTGTCAGTGTCATACTCTTCAGAATCTATTGTTTCCGGAAGTTGTACGACTTCCGCGCCTGCCTCAACATTTTCAGTGAAAACAATATCGACCTGGAATTAAGTCAGGCATAACAAATATTATCGTACAAATATGTCGATTAATTCAAAATCTGGCATCTGGGCTATGATGGTGCTCACTTCAACGTTTCGAAATTCTGGATCCACATCGACAACATTTTTGACGAACAAATGAATGTCAATATCGCTGGCTAATGGGGTTGGCACACCAAGATCATGGGCTTCTACTCGAATCTTAATTAAAAGAAAACCCTTTTACTTCATCCCATGTGAAACCATGAAAAGTGAAGTAATTAGCCTTGTCAGTTATTGATTTTTCTGTCTGGAAGGGACGGTCGTACCTCGTATTTCTTTTGCGTTTCTCTATCCAACGGCCGCTTTAATTTAATAATTCCTGCGATGTCATCTATCTCAAATGTCTTCCAGTCGCCCCTCTTATCCTCCAATAAAGCATAACGCACTTGACCATTTTGCCCCACGTCGTCATCAATAGCTTCCACTTGTGCAACAGATGTTCCCAGTGGAATATCCTTTTAATAAGAAGAGCATTAAATGGGCTCCATAAATTGGCTACACTTTAACAAATATACGAGTATACCTCAGCAACCCTGATGGTATGGTTTCTCAGTGGCTTAATAAATAACGGTGCGTGGTCGTTGAAATCTGCTACACAAATAATTATATCCGCATTACTGGACAGAGGTGGGACCCCCCGATCCCTAGCTGTTATCTTCAGAGAATGATTGCCGATTTGCTGTTTTATGCTTTTGATGGTCTTCAGTCGAGCACTCAATTGATCGATGGCTTCAAGGGCAAACAGATCTATGGTCAAAGGTAAATAATCACACTGATTGAGTAGTAATTCACCGGAAGAGAAATTAAATTATTACAGGTAGAACCCTTTACATTTTACATGTACATGCTCTTCAGTAAGTATATTGGAGGTGATAGAGTTATACAGAATGTTTCAGAAACTTGTCAGAAACATTTGGAACTGCTTAAACAAATGTATACATGTTGGTGGCCAGGCAAAAGAAACACCTTTGACTGATTGATCGCTCAGTAATATTTTATTAAAAAAATGTTCCCTAGAACTAAATGCTATTAACCCTTCTACATATCAGTGTATTTTGGTTAAAATCTTAATGAAATAATATTGAATTTCTTAATTCTGCTTCATCCTGTATTACGTATGATCTTAACTTACCTTTTTCGTTGCCACCATCAATAGTAAATTCCACATGTGCATTTGGCGTTTTGGGATCGTCTCCATCTTTGGCTTTGATCAAGGCGACTATTTCTCCCACCTCGTGATATTCAGTCACAGCAACGCAGTGATCAGACTTCAATATTTCAGGCACATGGTCATTCTTGTCGGTCACTGTTATACTAACCTAAGAAGTTCAATCAAAAATGCAAAAGTTTAGCTGTTAATGACTCGACGCTTCTCCACTAAAACTAAATATATCTGAAAAACTGACCTGCTTAAATGCATTTCTACTTTCACCTGTTGGAAAACCAACATCATAATTGTCCCAGGCTTCCACGACCAGCATGTACCTGTCCCGGGTTTCCCTGTCCAGAGGTTCAGCTACACTGACAGCTCCCTAAAATCGATATTTCTCAACGTTAGGTATTTTTCAATAAAAATATGACGATCTACAGTGTAGGGACGGAAATATCCATACAGTGTTAGCATTGATAGTGAATTTCCCTTGTGACGTTCTTTTATCCAGAATGTAAGTCACTCTGCCATAGTCTCCTGTATCGGCATCCATTGCTCGAATCAGTCCAATCTAAAATGTCATATACACCAAAAAGCATAAGTTCAAGTGTTGAAATTCCCTTCCAATTTATGATCTCATTCTCTGCATTTTTCAGTATTTCATAATTCAAACATAATTGAAATATAATAATAATCTCAAATTCTTCCACATTTTCAATATTTCTACCTCAAATCGCATTACTACCTGTGTTCCAACAGCGACATCTTCAGGAACTTGGAAAGAATAACTGTCGTCAGTGAAAACCGGATTGTTATCATTTTCGTCCAGAATCTGCAGTGATACATTTGCATAACCGAACCGAGGAGGAACGCCGTTATCGCTGGCCTTCACAGTGAAATTAAGCCACGAAAATTGTTCACGGTCTATTTTATTTTTCACAACGATTTCACCTACAAGCAAAAAAATATTTAAAACATGTTTGAATTAGACTCAATGAGCTACGAAGGATTTGATAAACTACTTACCAGTGTTTGGATCGAGGCTGACGTGTCGTACGATGTTGTCCGCTCCTTGCAGGTGATATAACAAGGTGCGATTAACGTCCTTATCATCTGCAACAACCGTCACAATGGGAGTGCCAAATTTTGAGTTTTCTGGAACTGCCCTACGGTAATTGCGTTTCTGAAAGACTGGGTCATTGTCATTAACGTCTTCCACCTTGATGGACAGAATACCTTCAAACCGAAATACAAAAATAAAACTATTGAATACAGGAATAATTGCATTTGAAGAATTGGCCCCATTAGTGGTAGTCATCAACGATGGTAACAAGTGTAAATATGTGCGCACCATTGGCAATTTGACGAAATCCTACGGCATTCCTATCTTCAACCGCGACACGCAGCTTAACAGTTTCAAAACTTTCTCGATCCATATTCCCAATTAGTTTCACCAGGCCTTCGAATGTAACTTCAAATAAACCTGAGGAAGCAATTGCAGCAAATGATGTATTGGTGATCATGAATTCATGTAATGGCGAAAGATTTGAATGTCTGCTAGCAAACCAGCAATACGCCATGCTATGTGTGATTGCCAACACACAGGGGCAAGCAGTACTGCTTGCAAGATTATTATTATTATTAGCCGTTCAATCGTTGCGGATTAATCAAGGGAAAATTTTCCCTATTTGCATAATCAAACATATTTTCACTTACTTGAAAAATCTTTTGGCATTAGTCTCACGAGTGCCCCATCTTCGTTTCGGGCTTCACATTTGGTGGGGTCCAAGGTAAACCTTAAATCCGGATTATCGTCCCTATCTAACGCCATCAGTTGCGCCACGACCGTCCCGGTGGGCGAATTTTCTTTTACTGAAACCATTTCTGGTTCAACAAATTCCGGGGCTTTGTTGTTGACATCCAAAACGGTTATGTTCACCTGAAAAGTTGCGGGAAAATGCGGTCAAAACTGCTACTTTCGGCCATTCGATTTTACAGAGTGATCATAAAATTCCCTCATCATCAATTAAGTTTTCAAAAACTGTTAAGAGATGCAAAGACCAAATTTTTGAAATTGGCAGACGAACAAGTTTTATTTATTTCATATATTTGGTTAACAGTGAGTACCAACTCCCATGGTGCCCATGGAGCGTATGATGTCTCTCATGTTCCTTGTAACTTACAATTTCTTAAAATTAGTTTTTGTAATGATGGCATGATTTTTTGATCACCCTCATATTAAATTAAAGTTTCATTTACAAGCACAAGTGTTTGCAGTTGTTCGCTTCCGATTCCACCATCAATGGCAGCTACTTCTAAGATGTGAAACAGGGTTTTTGGATCCGTGGCGTCTGGGTCTAAGTTGGCCCCAGGAGCCACAGAAATAACTCCCTTATCAGCCTGAATTATAAATTTATCTAAGGCTCCAGACATAATTCTATACACAATCTGATTGTTGGGGGACGATCCATCTTGGTCAAATGCGTGCAGCTGAATTATTGGATCTCCTAAAAAACGTCACCAAATTGTTCAAAACTGTAATGAACTTTCTACAGCACATCGAAATCATAGTTAACACTTTCACTTACCAGGACGAATGTCCTCCCTGACAGTTGCGTTATAAAATTCTTCAGAAAATATTGGCGAATGATCATTTTTGTCCTGCGAATTAAGAAACGCAAATTTTCATTTTTAGCCTCTTTCAATTTTAACATTCGTACTGAAAGATAATACTTACTAGGACATAAATGACAACCGAGACGTTGCTGTGCATAGATGGCTGACCCATGTCTTTGGCTCTGACCGTTAGGTTAAAATCTCGATATTCCTCAGAACCATTCATGGCTTCAAAATCTAGGGCATTGTTTAGTGTGATTGTTCCTGTGATTTCATCGATGGAAAAGTTTCTCATAGGATCCCCACTCACGATTTTGAACCGGATTTCGTTATTGGGGGTGCTTTGCAAATCCCGATCAAACGCCTAAAACCAAATGTATTAGATTAAATTGATAATTAAATACAGTTTGTCCAATTGGGTACCAAATTCCTGACATAATTTTTTCTCTGAATTAATTTTAAGATTCTATCAGCCACAAAGTTACTAATTGTGTGCCACTGTAGAAATGCTATCAATGGAGTAAAATTGGGTACCTCAACTTGAAATGGACTGGAAAATGAAATTTCATTCTCGTCTATCCTTGTTTCATAACGTTTCTGTAGAAACTGAGGCGCATTGTCGTTGACGTCAGCGATTATCAACTGCAACTGAACTGTGTTTCGATTCCCCAGACCCAAATTGTCCCTGGCTATGACTGTCAAGAAATAAGTCGAAATCTGCTCCCTGTCAAATTCATCGCCACCAGATTTCACGGTGATAACTCCCGTAATTGGGTCCAATAGCAACCTGTTAATACAATTTGAAATCCAGGTCATGTATACATTTAAACAAAATCGGGAAACAAAATCCCTTCCAACCAATCACTTTCAGCACACCACACTCTCATAGTGTCTATGGCGGAGCAGGCTCTAATCTGTAGTACAGTCGCAAAAACTTAAATTTTAATTACTTTTCTGCAATTTGTCCTCTGATATCTGTGTATCGAATTCCCGTTGAGCCAAAATCTCCTGAATCTCGATCATGGGCGACGATTTTAGCAATTGACGTTCCTGCTTGGACATTCTCTTTGACCTCTGCCATGTATTCTGGCTGCTCGAATTCTGGAATGTTATCATTGGCATCCCTAATGTGAACGGTGATGTCTGCAGTACTAGACTTTGGATTTGTGCTCACAATTTCGCGAGCGATTACCTAAATTTTAACAGTGACATGACGAGTCAAACAGTTGTCTGATTTTTACAACAAGAAGTTCAAAATCAATATTTGATTCTGTTTACCTTAAACTCAAGTTTTTCCATTTCCTCGAAATCCAGCACGGTGTGGTTTTTAATGCGGATAAGAAAGGTGGCTTCGTTGATAACCTCTGAAGGGGTGATTTCAAAAATGTCCCCATCTCCATCCAAAGACAGTGTGAAGGTGCCGTTTTTACCCTGGTGAAAAACTCATTAGAAAACTGTCTTCTTTCGCAAACACTGAATTCAAATTGAATTTAGGTAGATTCAGAAGCCCCACCTGGTCATAGTCATAAACTTCAGGCCTGCTATTTCCCAAAAATATAATGGGGACGTTGAGTTGAGCGTTCTCGCTTATCTCACCGACATAATATTGGCTTTTGAATGTTGGCATTTCGTCATTGATGTCCGTTAAAATAATAGTCACTTCTGTCTCGGCCGACGGAATTGGAATAATCTCCGAGCCAACTTCATGAGCCTGAAGATGAAAATCAAGTTTTTCATCAAAATCGAGAAGTGCACAGGATCGCTTATTATACAAATTAATTTTAAAAAATAACTATTGAGTTAAATTAATTAGATAAAAAGACGTGAAGCTTCAATTTATCGTAAAAATGTAAGGTCTTGAACTGTTTTCACCAGAATTACGTTAAGGCAAGTTTTTGGATAGATGTGATTTCAGTTTTATAAATTGTAAAGAATTCTGTTTTCCGTCAATAACAGCCCATATTCTCTGATATACTGTACATAACATGTGACTTGCCTTTATCTTTAAAATGTATGCTCCATTTCTGTCTCCAGCTTCTCGGTCTAAACTATTCAGCACGTAAACCCAGCCAGTTTCGCGTTCAATGCCAAAAAGGTCGTTGTCTCCTATTCAAATTTGTTATTAAAGTCATAATTAACCTCCACTTTCACATCTGACATACATGTACATGTAATAACGCGCTCATAAATAACATACCCCGAACGATGGAATAATGAATGCTGTTGTTGACGCCCCTGTCGCCATCTACTGCCCAAACGTATAGCACTGGTGACCCCTTTTAAAACGTCAATGCAAGTAAATTTCATGACATATTCACATTGCATTACAATACGGTTTCAGAAATATGTTTATAAAATACTGACTACTGCTAAATCTTCAGGAACTTTGGTTACTGGTGGCACTTTAATGAATTCTGGAGGCTGATCTTCAACATCTTCAACTTGGACAACGATGGCAGCAGTACCAGTATTTCTACGCCCTGTATGTGGACGATCCTTTACAAAATAATACCAATAAATGAATTGAAAGGGATCTTATTTGAAAACTGGATTTCGTCTACGATGTCTTCATATTGCCTTCAAAAAATCCATTATTATATAATTCAAACCGAATACAATTGTGACTTTTACTTACAACAGCTAACACTTGCAATTGATAAAGATATTTTTCTTCATAATCCAATTCTTTCGTGAGGGATAGAACTCCTCTGCCATTAATTGTTTCAATTTTAAATTTGCCGGAATTGCCGTCTGTTTCCTGCCATTATAATAAAAAATGAGAATCTTTCAGCATCCGAGTTCAGCCACCTTTGTGGGTATGTAATGGTGTAGAATTATCGGAATAAGCTGTTGTCAAATAAGATGAATTCAATATGAATCGAATACACGAGTTGTAATGCCTGAAGGCATAAGAAAGTTAATTATAATCTGATCATCTCATTAGTATCTCCATTCAAATTGGTGTCAGCATATTAGACTGGTTATTGGTGCATATAGGAGCTGCCCTGTATAATAAAACTAAGCAAACCATCTATGGACACAATCCTTTTGATGCAGTGAAAACAGAACAGGTTAGCAAAAAAAAAAACCTTTTTTGTCAAAGAAAGAATAAAACAATTACATTTTCAGAAAAAAATAGCACTGAACGTCACTTACCAACAAATGATAAACTACTTGACCAAAAGGACCTTCATCCAGATCAGTTGCTTCCAGGGTGTCAATTACCCCTGGTAGCCAACCCTGAAATTGTCAGGGAAACCAGAAATTAGGCAGTTTCTGAATAACTTCCTAGACTGTCTCACTTGGGCAATTGTGAGATATGCTCACGCCTATGACCATGGCTTTCATGGCATATCAACAAAATGGAAAGTAATTTTTCAGGAGAAATATTAACAATAAGACGTTACGGAAATCAGATTTGACTAAATGCTTAGTTAAACAATATTCTAAAGACGCCCCTTAGTGCAGAGCATTATCACAGAGGGTGGTCACAGAGTTTACAAAAATGGATAAAGATTTATACGGAAATATACATGTAGTATATTGTTAGTGGATATTCTTATTTATGCGGTGATGTTTGCCACAAGAGAAATGTTCGACTAAATGCTTGTCTCTTTGGCTATAACTAGGAATTGTCAGAAATTGAAAGCATCGCAGTGTTTACAAATCGTTTAAATTTGCTTAATACTGTGTACCCACGATTTATACGTTTAAAACCCGCCAACAATTTTAAAAATAAATTGTACAGTATACAAAAATTACAGTATGTAATTTAATACACTGAACTTACCTCCTTGATATGGAGAGTAGCATTGTATGGTTTGAAGATTGGTTGGTTGTCATTAATATCTTCAACAAATATTTGCATGGAATGTTCAATCTAAAATCAAATAATTTAATTGAAGGAATTGTGTGGCTTTTCTCAATGTGATTATAAATAAAATTGTTCCAATTTAGCTTCCGCTTATGAATTCTTTCTATCGCAAAAAGTTGGGCCCTTTGGCTTTTGGAGGTTTCATCGAGCCATTGAAAGTGCTAAAACTTTCCCTAATAGTTCAATGCCTTTCATAGATATCTTAATACATTTACATGTACGAGGGTGTATGTAAAAATATAATAATGAGTTCACCAAAACAGATTCAATTTCAATTCCTTTAGTACATTTCCTTTAGTGCATTTCCAGGTGCAATATTTAGTCTATGTTATGAAACGATGTCATTGACACGTGCAAATTCAAATGTCGCTTTGAAATAAGTCGTGATGATGCTAAGAAGTTTATTCACTTTCCTTCGGCTGCAATTCTTATGTTAATTTAGAGTCCTCTCATGGATGAAATTGCTACTTCTCAAAATTAGCAGAAAATGAATTAAGTTGATTCATCATCGCAAAAGCGACTACATCATGGCACATATTTTGGAGGAAGCAATTGCCTGCCTTGTTTACGAAAGATGTCGTCGATTTTTGCCTTTGAAGGCTTTCAAGTACCTTAGTGCTAGAGGATCCTGGAGCAACATTACGCAGGACAAAATTGAAAATATTTATGGTGCACATGTTTCTACTCAATATATACATTATTATATTATCATAATTATTATACGAGCGTATGTACAAAAGCACAACGCTCAAAATCATGATGAAAATTAAACCTTATCAACTTGTATAAGAACAGGAGGCTAAAATGTTGCAATTTTTCTTGGCAACTCATATTTCAAGAATACATAAATGCTAAGTAAATGCATAGTTAACTTAATGGCTGAATTTATTGACTAGCTTACCCTGTTTTTTTATTATACATAGAAAGATGCACGATTTATTATTTTCATTTTGCATCATTAGATTGTCGCTCTTTGAATAGCTTATATGAAAATCATTGTAGTAAACTATGAGTAAATTTCATTAACGAAATTGTTGCGAATTCTAGACTTCTATATATAAGCAGCCATATTCTGCATTATTCTATCTTTTTTTTAAATTGCAAATGTCCATGTCCTGTACACTATTATTCAGTTTGGCATAATTAACAGTGCTTACCAAATTCCCTCGCTGTTCGTCCGTCAGAGTTAATATCAACTGATAATTATCTTGTGTCTAAAATAGTAACAGTTGAGCAGACTGAAAGTATGTAACTATGAAATATAAACGACAAAAAGAAAAGAATATATTTGCCTCTCTATCTAATTCTCGCTTTAAATAAACTTCCGCCGTCGTTTGATTGAAACTTCTAATTTCAATTAAGTCGTTGCCCACTTGACCCCTGACCCCGAAATGCAGATAGTCTCCCTCCTGATCTTCCCCACGTAGGGTATATATTTTACTACCTGAAAATAATAAAACAATAACAATGACCTTGTGCTACCTTTCTACCACATTAAAAATTAAAAAAGAGCAGCTGGATAATTAAAAAGTAACAATAAAGTTCGTACACAATTGATTAGACATTGAAATAAATAAATGATTTTCACAACTATTTCGATGTGGAAATAAAACGATCCAGACCTACAGACCTACATGCACATGTATTTCGTGTGAACAACAAACCTCTAATTGCAACTCAATTATTTTTCTAAGATACAGATTTTAAGGTTGCAATTTCCCCACTTGTTAACTTTCTCATCCATGGATTAAACCAAAACAATGCATTCCAAATCTCATGATCTATTAAACCAGGCGTAGCGTCGATAGGTAAATGAATTCTTTCTATATTTAACCTCTGCAACTAGCCTATACAATATTGTATACAATATGTTGTTTTGATCGTTAATATAATAATATTATAACGCATAATATTGTTTCTTCTTTCCAGGAAATTGGAAGCAAACAAACATCTTTTGGTAATTACAAGAAAACATTTTTAATTAGAAGTGATAATTAGTTCTTGAATAACAAAGCATTACACGTTGACCTTTGCAGCATCACAGAAGAATGAGTGAATTATAAAATAAAAGGCAAACTAAACTATAAGATAACGAATAAGAGCCACGATTTAACTAGCCAGATCAAAATGATAACGAGATTAAACTGCTATAAAAACAACAAAAAATCCTTCCGGTCCAGGATTATCTCACGAATGCTCGAGAAAGAAATGCTCAGATACTACCTTTTATAAATTCAAACTTTGACATCTTCCATGGAGGACTAATGTTCCAAATTTTATATTGGACTTAAAAATAAGCCAAAAGAAAAAATGTCGTTTTGGAGATCCTGATAATACAGCTGCTGCCATTTTAATTTTAACACAAATATCCCAGACTACCCTAATCACTAACAATGCGACAAATGCGACAAACGAGCTAGGGAATGCCAAAGTTGGCAATCCTGTATTTCTTGTTTATTATATCTGTTCATTTTATAGAAACAGGAAATAAAACACGAAGTTTGACAATAAAACAGCAAATATATCTGTAATGCTTTTATTAAATTTAAATTGCATTAATAATTTCTTCGACAGAAGAAACCTTTTGATTTTATAGTGTTAAACAATAACAAGCTATGCAAAATGTATTATTAATTCGTTTAATATCACTGACAATTCCAGATTTTTCATGTAGAGGTAACCATGTCATAGAAAGGCGATATTTTAGGTTTGTTAACGAGTATACGTGTAAATTCATCTTTTTCAAGTTAGGTAGAATTACCAAAGAGCTCGTCTTGTATTCCCGAATCCAGACCAGTTACAAAAGGTGGCAACACAGACAATGCATCGTATCATCGCAAACACGTGCATATGCATTGTAAATGGCAGTTTAATTTTACGATCAATTATGTTCATAATTTGAAAGAAACGCTTTATGATAACCTGCATAACATTATAAGGGCATACTGTTACAGTAACTAAAGGAGAGAATGGAGTGGGAGTAATGGCCCGTATTTTTATACCTTTTATTTATTTTTTATTTTTAGCCAGCAACACGTAAATCACAGAAAGCCATTTCCTTCAAAACTTAATGGGATTAGTGTGCAATTTAATCTGCCAGACCATTGACACTATTCTGCATTATAATGACTTCGATAGTGAATAACAACAATAAAAAGGGTGAGAGGGGGCGGCCAGACGCATGCTCGTGCATCATCGATTAAACTAAGTACCCCTTAACACCCCCCTTAACATTGGGGATCACAGGGTCAAAAATTGCATTGGAAACCAATGGCGATCAACGAAAGCGAGACGGATTTGCGGTGCCAAGTTCAAAACAATGGCATCCCACCCCATATCCCCCATGATTAAAACAATGCGTTCCTTTCGGAACATGACAGCATGTGTGTGAAAAACGGATAGGAAAAATGCATGACGAAGCAGGGAAATAATTGAGGGGAAAGTGTTTGAGTTTGTGGTCATCCTGGCGAATTTCCTTTCTGGATGTTTTGGTCATTTACAAAAAATCCGTATATTTTGCTTCTACATACTTCAGGTACTTTCACTTAATTGTTAACCAAATTAGGTCTGTCACCTTGATTGTTTTCACTGCCACTGAAACTAGAAGGTCGTTAATCCCAAATGATAGCTGTATACACTGTATGTGTAAAGCAGATATCTACACTGTATCGCCTTGACAGGTTAATTAGCAGAGCAGCAATACAGTTTGGCGTCAATTTTCACGAGCCAATTTAGCCTATAGTTTTGATCTGGTTGCAGAGAAAGAGAATACAAGACAGCGGTGTCACCGAGGTCTGTAACCTCATATAAACGTAAATAAAAGCATGAAGCGTTAAGCACTGCTATCAGGTTATATCACACAAGAGATAATCGTTCACAGATACACGCACCACAAGTCACTCCGACGAAGTTGAGCAAATGAGCAATCAGAGGTTAATAGGAAACATGCTCTGTTTGGATGGATAAAGTGTAAGAGATGAGTAAGTGAAACTACATGTATATTCAAGAAGGCTACCACGATTTTTTAACAAAGAGTTAAAGCACAATTGGGTTAAAGTTGTTATTGAGTTAAGCCATAAAAAGAATTTCGCCTATGCATGGCGTTAATTTTTTTTAAATGTGATTTGATGGGACTCCGTTTTTATGCAAATTTGGCTCAATTCGACTATTTTTTCGGTGAATGATGATTTCATCCCAACCCAAATAACTCTCCCAAGTTTTACCAGTATCCCTACTTAAACCATATCCCAACAAATTAATCCGTAGCCATAAGGGCTGTTTTCCTTGTCTCTTTTTCTTCCTACGTGAGCACATGCAATATTTCAACGGGGCAAAACGCTTTAATTAATTTAGGTCAAACAATAAATAAACCTACACTACCTCTAGACACAGGTGTGATAAGGAATTTCCGTAAAGAAAGGCAGCAATTTTTTCGAAATTAAAAACGAAGGTGCTTCCCATGAAACATTTTTTAAAGCCATTAGTAATGACGATGTCATTTTCGAGTCTTCCGAGACCATTACAACAAAATTACGTCCAACAAATGAAACAA
>JAQFYZ010000329.1:0-48163 GCA_034695085.1 Cylindroiulus punctatus
CTAGGGATTGTAGGCAATAAGTTGATTTGGACTCAACATGCAATCTAGGGACGCCCTGTAGTTTGACCGCTAGAGGGTGATGCTCTTCTTGACAGAAATCCATTAGCAAACTGGCCTCACTCCGAACGTTATTAAATTTAGTTTTCAATTAAAATGTTTACCTACGGTTTGGTACGGTTGGGTAAGGTGACGGACGTTCAAATATTAAGTCATCATCGAAAAAATGATGACAAATTATCGCGAAAGGTCATTGCTGTTTTATAAAACTGTTTACATGTACAGTGTAGACCTGAAGATGACATAGTCTTGCATGTAAAACTGGTTTTAGCAATCTCAAATGGACTACTCGCACATGATCTCTGTTGTTTTGTTATGAAGCAGATGATTCTGGGGATTTATGTGAGGTCACCATGCACCTGATGACAGACTCGTGTAAACTCGAATCTCTAGTGACTTGTTGTAAGGAAGCTTTAATGGGAATAAAAAGTTGAGCTTGTATGTAAACAAACTGCATTGGGCCAAAATCCATCATTTGTGATAGTTTTATCGGCTTTAATCTTTATAAATAGTTAACTCAATACCAATGATTTTCATCATTTGGGAAGGGGGAGGGGATCTGAAAATGATCCAAAAAAATGAGGATGGCGCCAATGCCTCACTCTTGACCTGTCCACGCTACTTTGCACGTTCGTTAAACCGTATTATGGTGATGATCATCTAATTGATGTCACGGAATGAAAGGGTGCTTCAGATTCTGATGTAACGCTTGCCCTTTGACCGCTGGCTGTTTGACGGCGGCGAGTTGAAACCGCATTTGAACTCAATTAAAGGGGATTTAAAAAAATCGATCTGATTAGAACGTAATATGATGAACCGGAAGAAACTGCTTTGAGCTTATTTTTTTGCCCAAAAAATGTTTATGTAATGTTGGGTTCAGCGCGGTTGATTTAGCGTAATATTATCGTTCGATTCAACTTAATTCGATTGCGTTATAGTTCTGGGTCGAGCACGGGGCGCCAGCAAAGGTCAGGAGCTAGGAAGTCGAAATTGGCCAATTTTTGTTGACGTTTTTTCAATGCCCTGTCGACACCCTGCCTAAATTTTCACGTGATGCTGCAACACTTGGCAATGACGCCTTTCCGATATTTGAGCTGAAATCGATGTAGTATTTGATTGAAAAAGTTTGTGCAAGGATGCAAGGAGTTCACCCTGATGGACAGCAGAAACCCTATACTTGTCCATTCAACGCATGCTAACATCTTACGAAAATCAGCTATTGGCTGTTTTGAGGTTTAGGTTTCTTGATTATCATGTACGAGCTATCGACCTTGCAATTAACCCTTTGCGTACTCTTTAAAGTTTTTTGGTCGACTCTAGAATGATGCAATGTTAGGCAAGATGCTCTGCTGTCGTTAGTTTATGTCCTAGGGGCAATAACCATAAATAAGAAACTGGAAAAATGCTCGGAGAAGTCTGAGAAATGTTATTGCCAAGCCCAACATTTCTTCGGCAAAACGAAATAAAAACAAAAGGTAGGTTTTCAACCTGGGGGCCGGAGTTGGGAATTTTGTTTTCGAGACCAAATTTCTTTGAGCTGATGTAATTCTATGTCATAATACACACCTGCGTAAGGTCAACTTGTTCGGATGTTACAAATTTTCGAAGGCACCGAAACCTCGTATAGAAAGCCTTGGCATCTTTAATAGAATCTTGATAATTGTCCGAAATTATACATTAAATATGCAAAAAAGACGTCGAATGAAAGTTGTTGGGTATACTACGATGTATGCCCTGCTCCAAACATGCACAAGATACAGTACGTTTATATGCAAGTATATTAGCTGTTTAGATTTATTGTGTTGGTCTTTGTTTATCCTAAATTTAACTATAAGATAAACTAATTTGTGATTTCGCTACCCCTAACCGCCAGGCAATCACTGCCAGCCTACGAGTCGTGAGGATAAACTCACTTTCATGTACATGTACATGTATATACTGTCAAGTTTCTAAACTATCTTCACAGTTTGTCACGAATACAGATTTTCCATATGAAGCTGAAGTCACTACTGCGTGTAAAACTGTGTAAAAAATGCCCAAATTTGCAAACACTTGGGGTAGCATTTGAAGATTGCAGCGCCCTCTACAAACGCTTTCTGCGAGATTTAGTGCAGCGACAAGGCGTTAAATTGAGATTTTGGAAAGGGTCCATTTCCTTTTTTGCTTTATTTAGGCTTTGCTCGTTTTAATGCAAGGAAATGGCATGGCCTGCACATGTGATGACCCGGATTTTATTCGCAACTAGTGGGTCACGTGTTCATCGTCAATTCACGTGCTTTTTCGAGAGATTCTGGCACTGTTTTTTACGCTTGGCTGGACAGTTGCCTTATTTACACTTTTAATAATGAAGAGTGTCTGAGCATGTGGGTCGAAGTTCAGATGAGGGTGCCATGCAGGGGGAGCGGGGGGTGATGTTTATTTACATCGATAAGATTGAGCGCGTGACCAGGTTCTCCCCCCAAAAAAATCCAGGGTTGAGGTCGTGCCCTCTGTAATCCAGAATAGCCTGAAAGCTGCAATTATTAATATATACTTTGATCCAAATTCGTATTCTTGCTTATCTATTCGAGGAAAGCCGTAAAATGATGACGGGTTTATTAGCGACGTTATCATCGCCATTAACGGTCACCTTAAAGATAAGGAACTGATGGAAGATGCGAAACCCCTTGTGCTCTCTATTCCCCGAAATTATGGGGCCTTTGACCTGTCTCGGGACGAGGACACTCTTTTTCCCACACTGACAGAGCAACCACTTAATGTTTCCCCCCTAATTTTTAGCAAATGGTTAAGTAATCGCCCAGGATCGGTATTAATTTAGTCATGGCATCCCATGCAATTTTTTCCCCTTCATTATCGAAAAACCGCTTAATAGGCTCCTTTTTACCGAAATCTTACTTGGAGAAAGTCATTTTTACACAAACCTCATCTTGAGAGAGTCATTTTTACACAAACCTCATCTTGAGAGAGTCATTTTTACACAAACTTCATCTTGAGTTATTTTCACACAAACCTCATCTTGAGAGAGTCATTTTTACACAAACCTCATTTTAGACAGTTCAGGTAAAATATTCATAATATTCCCTGCAAATTATAATCGAGATAATACAGACTTGTTGTACTGTAATTTCACAATATTTTTTAAAGAGAAGTTTTGCTCTACGCTTTTACGATATACTTTTCCCAACTTTGGGTAATTGACGCAGGTTTAGCAAGTGGGGATTTGCAAGTCTCTTATACTTCAGTAAAAGTCCTCCAAAATTGTCATGCTTGAAACTGTTCCCCCTGGCTCGATCTATTATGGTTCGATGACACACTGTAATTTATTATGGAACGAATGTGAGATTAGAAATTAGTGCAAATGAGACGATTAGTCTGTAAAATAGCTGATAAATGCCATACATAATGTGGATTTGTGCTTTTTTAACGCTTCAGGGCCGCTATTATGGTAGATCGTTTTGGTTAATTGATATAGTTTTATCATTAAATCCTCATTACTTTTTTTTTCACCCGTACACTTTCGATAAGGTTGGCTTTAGAGGAAATCTATACATTTGATGCAATAAGTGGCCTTCACCTCATTTTGATTTCCCAAAACTTTCTGTAGATCTAACATGAACCAGGAAATGGGAAGGAAATGAGCTTGTACTGTGATTTGCATAGGAAGAGAATGCAAAATGCACATACATGTACGTGTACATGTAGACGTACTTAGTAATCCTATATCAAGTTCTTCTGAAAAACAAAGACATGTACGTGCATCGACAGAATGACGTCAGTTAATTTGTGAAGCGGTTTTTCATGTTCAGCTTCTCAATTTCATTTTATTCGTCCATTTACTAATTTGCATTAATTCATTTACTGTATTCTATCAAATTTGTTTTTCGTCCGTTTTCGAGCTTAACAAAATGTCATATGCCTCTGAATGCTGACGCAATCTCATAGTTTGATGACAGAAAGTTAATGGATTATACTCGGAAATGTTTTGTTGTTGTTTCGAATGGGGCTCAGTTAGTGGCTGCCTTGCGTCAAGGATGACACTTGACCCAGCAGACTAATGGTGGTATATAAATATAATTTACACTTTGTAGTTCACTTGGAAGTGTATGAAGCTTCAATGAAATGCACATGGATGCAGTTGAAAATGATCGCTTATGTAGTGGTGTTTAAACTTTGCACATGATCGTTTAAGCACAAGAATGCAATTTTTCATTTCAAGAGGGGTTCTATGTCACTTCATCACCTGTAAGCACTTCGATAAGTGACCGCGTTATAATTTTCAGTTATTTGAGGTTTATTGAGGTATTATTGAGTTATTGAAGGTTTGAAATGCAAACTATCTAAGGGCCAAAAAATATGTAAAACGTAGTTAATTCATGCAACGTGATTTGCAGTACACTGCATATGAACCGAACCAAACTGTATTCAAAAGGGTGCAAGTGCAGCAGCTGAATAGTAGCATATTTATCTGTTGCACTTGTGTACGGATCATGTAGCTTGTGAAATGCACTAGTTATCTCATTTGCGTGTTTTGGCACTTTTCTTATAACTTTTCAGTTAAAGTTAATTAACTGATGAACTTCATTACACATAGTATTTGAAGAAATATAAGTATACCGAAAAATATATGTACAGTATTTGAATTCCATCATCTCACGAATTTTCGCAATGAAACGTTTACTTATCCCAACTAATATACAATGTACATGCAGTGTTTGGAGTATGACCTGTTGTTCGAGCCTAGTTTTATTTCCCAATTATCGATATACCCCAATTGTCATTAGGGGTCGTGATCTCTGCCCTTTAATCGATGTGGTTTTGTGTCACTGCTTTGCCAGTGAAGAACCAGTAGCCAAACCACTTCCGTGAGTTTGGAGACATGTGGCAGACGTCATTACATGTAATGGATCACCCTTAATGGGTCCCCTATCTGGCTATTATCACAGCCCTTATGACTATAATCGGCCTTGGGTGTCTCAGTATGAATAGCATAAATAATAACGCTGTGTCAGCGTCTTTGCAAGCAACGTGGTGCCCATCTGTACATTATATGATCCCGAAACACTGTTTGTTTGCGTTTTTTACGCCACGTGATCGTTATTGATGGAGAAATGCTGTCAGCATTTGCAATTGAAATTTTTGTGAAAAGTCAACTTTATTCCTGTGTTACTCGTCGACATGAAAAATTGCTCTATTGATGTTCAGATATTCGCTAGATGGCGATGGTCGGTTCCGTGCAATGCTAAAAAAATGCAGGGATGTGGCCGATGTGACAAATGTGACAAAATGTGACAATTTCTGTAAATTGTCACCCTATTCACCCTTGTCACCATACATAAGAGGGAAACCCCTTATGTATGACTTATCTGTATAATTATAAGGGAGACTGGGCTCAAAAAAGTCTGTTGATGAAGAGGGAATTACCAAAAAGAAGGAAAAAGCCCAAAAAATGTTGCTTGCAGGAATGGAGATGTTACATGAGGCCTGCAGTACTAGCTGCACAGATATTGTAAAAGTAGAAGCTGCAAATGCCATCATTCAAAGCGCCATGGTGGCAATAGAGCTTGCTGATGAAAACTTGAATCAGTTATCCAAAACGTGTGTAAAAAGAGGAAAAAATGAATAAAATGTAACATTTTGGCAGATACAGTATATTTTGTGAAAATTTTGATGAACTAATAATCAATTGCATAACATTTGCATGTGACAAAATGTGACAAATGCGATATTTTCATGTGAAAAATGTCCAATTCTTGGATGTGACAAAATGTGATATAGCTGGCCACATGCCTGAAAATGCAAAACTATTTTTTGCCAATAATGTAACTTTAGAAATGCCCCCTGCTAGTAGTTTAATCTTTGCTCGTTGCTTTTCATTGATGCTTCTCGTCACTCTTTATTTCGTTTGTGTTTTTTGCTCGCGACGCGCTTTCACGTGATCGTGACGTACGAATCTCTCATTCGACATATAATTTGGATTCATTCGGGCCTGGAAATCATTTTTCATGCGGTCGACACCGCTGGCGCATCGAGCACTGGGCGAATTTTAAGTAGACTCAACTAGGAAGGAGAAAGTGACGATCGAGGAGCCAACCCAGATTCTGCTTTGACTGTGGCCATGCACATTTTCCTATTTTGTGCTCTATCGGAACTTTGAATTTTGTGAAATTCGTGACATTTGAACGCAGTATTGTGCGCTGGAAAACGTCGGTTTGAGCAACGAAAGGTACGAATAATTTTAATTTTAGTGTTTTAAAAGATTCGTGACCTCACTTCCTGTTGGGCATGTGCGAAAAATCACGTGCTTTCTTCACGCTGGATCGTTCTCAGTTATAGAACTTAAGTTCGTTCCTTCAGTTCTGTTCTGTTCTGTTCTGTTCGGATTCTGATTTCAGTTATTAAGCATTGTATAAATTAAGTTAAGCTCGTTAATTAATAATCAACTGCTAGGCAATGCATCGGCCTGATGATCGTTGCTGGGATACACGCATTTGCAAATTCGACTTTGTGTCATGTGAGTTTAGTCATTCATCATTTAGTCATACAGTCTATCATCTTTTCGATTATCGAAGCATTGCTTAGATGGCGTATTGTTATTCTAAATATTTATTGAAGTTAGATTTTCATTCAATGGTGGGTGTTTGTTGTTGTTGTTGTTTTCTCGGTGTACTTCTGACGCAAGTATATAGTTCTGGCACATTTGGCTCGAATTATTATTATTTCGAAAGTTTCTTTCGTTGTTTTATGTCGAAATTTCTGGGTGAGGGCAGTAAGGGGTCCAAACTTGGGTGGCACGTCGTTCTCATGCATTTCATCATAGTTTATATTTGTTGCTGCAACTTCACATTCTGTATATACATGTAGTGTACATGTACTTCACTTTAATTTCATTATTCTTTTTGCTGTCTGTAACATTGTACTTGGGCAAATTACTTCTCCCCCACCACCACATGGCCCCTCAGGTGCTGACTGTGGGTGTATTGAATGTAAATGAATTGAAAAAGTACACTGTCAGATGGATGACTCTTGTGCACAGCCCCTTAACTGGAGCACATTGGGGTCCTACATTAGAAAATAAGCTATTTGCGGAAACTTCGTTCCAGTCACGAAGGCCAAATCGTTGAGCACTTTATTACCTTGCTTTAATTTCTCGAGAGCGCAATTAAATTCCTCGGTTTTCCAATTACGAAGAAAGTTAACATTATCTCCGTCCTCCTTCGAACGTTTAGCAGCTTCGTACAACGGGATAAGTATCTGTTTGTCTTCACTTTGAGAAGGAACCTTAATTTTCAGGAGATTCGGCCTACTTTCGGACCCGTTAACGAGTCTTGCAGGATTTTGAAGTCTGCGCTTTTTAACGCTTTCCCCCTTTGTGTCCAGATTTAGAAAGTAAAATAACCTGCATGCCATTGAAGGATCATAACAAACCAGATACTGCAGTAAGCACGGGCGTGGAAAATCTGGTACGATAAGGAACAAACGCCAGTTGTAAAACTGGGTTGAGAAAATTCAGGAAATCTTTTTTTTTTTGTTGGTTCGGCCTATTGTTAATTCATTTCGTTTCTTAGTCTCGTTCTAATGAACGTTGTTTTATAAATTCCCATGTTATAGTGTCTCTTTGAATTTGGGACTCTGGGTCTAATTGGATGCATTCAACCAGTCCATAGGCTACTTGTAGACACTGTCGCTAGCAGATGGCGTCAGTGTGTGTGGCAACATGAGCGAAAATTCCAATGTAGCAACAATTCAGCACAAGTATAGCAGCATTGGCAGCTCATTAGACATTGAAGTATTTATTTATCAAACATTGATCATTGTCCAGTCATTATTTACTGAAACGATTCACAGTTCTTGATAGTCAGCTGACAGGTGGCAATTATACACTGTTTCTATTATTGGATATGGACATTCACCAGTTATCAAGCTTTGATAAAAGTCCCAAAACCATCAACCTATTTATGAAAATTCAGTAGTCCGTATTTCCATGGACGATTTTGAACAGTAATGTTTAGCGGTTGTGCCACACTCTTTACGAAACAGTGTCAGCTAGGCTCGTCTGACTGCTTGTACCATGGATGTTATGACCAATGTCCATTGGCCCATTTTAGCGTTTTTAGCTTTCAAGATTGAGTACTAGCTCTTTGCAACAACCAAAAACCCTTTGATGCTTCCATCGCGTTTGGTATAATATTCTGGCAGAATTTTACCACTACATGACATCGTCTCCGTAGCCATGATTTTTAGTAACATTTAGACTTTAGTATAAAACTAATCTTAGTTTGTCGTCTCATGGAAGTTTTCGAGCTAAACTTTTCAGCGAAATGAGGTTTTGAAATGATGCAGTATACCAGTTTTGACGTGCTTGACGTTGATTTTTCCTCTTGCAGAAACCAGGAGCAATTTTCGTGTCTTGGGTTTCGTATAAATCTAGTGACGTGGGTTTGTTCGCAGACGGTTTTGATAGGCTTTTTTGTGTAATCGACCTCGTTTTAGATAATGAAAGGGTTAAAAGCCAAGCGCACGAGGAAATAAAAAAGCATCGCTAATGTATGATTACATCTGGACCTGTAGTGGTGGCGCGCATAACCGAAACCTCCATTCGCAATGCAGTTGTAATTTCAACAAACATCGTTCGCAAAAGGATGTGTAATCCACAAAAATCCTGCAGTAGACTTATGTATTCAGTATTTTGCGTGCCATCTGACATGCAAATAAAGCTGCAGTAAAGAAAAACTGGATTTTCGTGTACAGCCAGAGGCGTCACCTTCAAAATACGTACATGTGCACTTGTTATACTTGGCGTGGGTATATAATGCTGTACATGTTGTGTACTTGAGGGGTATAAATACTGATGATTGATTAGTCAACAGTTGATAGATTAACATTTATTTTCATAAATATGTCTTAAAAATGCACGAGCATTTGGTACAATGGTATTTGAATAATTTTTACTAAAATGTAAGAAATTTGGAAAATATTTATATTCAAGAATTAAATTTGTGCATTTTTAATAGCATTAATACTGTTCAAAGGCCGATTGCTGTACACGTTGTGCTCTGTATGGTCATGGTTGTTGTGTAAAAGTAATATAAAAATGTTCGTAGGCACTTTTATGAAATAATGGTTGATATGGTCTAATCAACGGGTATTGTTATATAAGCGCACGATGATTGATCGTAATTTGAAAACATGCATGTATGACTGCTGCAGTTTTAACTATCTTTTTTCAAAAGGATGACTTAAATTTAAAAATATGGCACCGCTTTCGCAATGTTTGAGTAGTGTTCCTGTCATGTTTCTGTAACGCCTTCAATGTCATTCATTCATTTACGTGATTATTACACATCTTGTTGACCCATTCCCTCTATGTTAAAAATAGCTTTATCCCATCACTTAACCTAAAAACCTTTTATTTCTATTATGAAGCCCTTAAACGACGCCAGAACACTCATTCATTTTGGCATTTCATTAATAAATTTCGACAGTGCCAGCTAGGCGCCTACATATACATGTACATATTGAGCTTTTTTATAATTTACTCGTTACAATGATGTTTAATTCATGATAAAAAAACGAAGTCCTGTTCAATGGGAAGTTGACCCCAGGGAATACATGTATACACGTACTTTTTGTAGCGATTGTGATGCAGTGTACATGTAGTTGGTACACTGTACTTACTTAACACCTAAACCTTCTCGATGTTGCCAATGTGCTTTGATTTACATTTCGTTACTAAAAATCGTCATTTTTTGCTTTCCAGAGTTTTGAGCTTGTGTCCATGCAACGACATTAACGGTCAAGGATGGCCGAGAGGATCAGGTTCACCAGCAGCAGTAGCAGCAGTCTGGACGAAGGTCAGAGTAACGCGGGGTCATCCAACGGATCCAATGCGGACAGCAGCACCAAGTCCAAGGAGAATTCCAAGAAGGAAACAAAAAAATTGAAACATGCTAAAAAAGGTCAGTGCGGGTCACTGCGTCAGTGATGCAAGGGTTTGTTGCGATAAATTGTCCGTTGATGATATGATAATTCCGTAGGGAAATTACGTTACTTAAGTTTGTAATTAATACTTGAGATTTCATCTCGTGTTGATCAGCTATGAACACGAGATGCCCTGCCAGCTGATGCGTCAAAGAATAAGGTTTTGAGTTTCTTATCCCTGAGCTCAGCAGGTCAATGTGAGATCTTCGGTGTCAGGTATTGTCCAATGGGTCACAGGGCTGTGACCCCATTTGACGTGTAATGAAGGTTTGAAAACAAAAAATGCATCATCTGCACGTGTCCATCGATGGGTAGATGAAAGATTCGATCAGCTGTGACCTGATCTGACCACATTTGAAAGAGCATGCAATAACCTGAAGACATTTTGAACAACGTCATCAGCGACCATATTTCTGTCAAAAACGTATGGGGCAAAATGTAATAAATCCAAAGAAATGAGCGGATATACACTGTAAAACCACTGTATGCTGAAGCTGTAATACGCCCTGGCATTGTGACAACAGCTTTAATGCTGACCCCCTTGACCTTCAAATTTTCCTGGTGTTTTATCTCCTTTCAGAGTTGTTTGAAAGTAGGTACATGTACCAGATTCGAATTAAGGAAATTTCAGGGAAGTCAATTTTTTATATTCACAATTCGAAATAATTAAGAATTCCTAGTACATGTCATGCGTTTTGGAGAAACCAGATTGCCCAAAAAATCCTGAATAACAAGTGTTGATACAATCAAAAGAACGTTTTCCCTGCATTACAATCGCGAGGGCCTTTATGAAATTCTGAGAAACTGTCGACGGAAAATCCGCCCAATAATAAGGACTATGCTTTTTAATAAAAGACTCGATTGTTCTTTTAATTCGTTCCCAATTACCTTTTTTTCATCAAAACTCTTGTCCCAACCTAAACTGCCACGCCTTGAAAATCGTGACCTTAACTTTCATTTTCGAAATTGCGTTCCTCCAGAAATCGTGGGTTCCAATATTTTCCGCAAATTTCCTCAATCATAAATTACTATCACAAATGCTCGCCTCACTTTCTTTGAACTTGAAACTACCTGTCACGCCCGAACTAGGACTAATTTTCAAATGGCAACCAGCTAAGCGTTTCTCCAATCATTTTTTGTCGATGCATCTGCATTCATAATCAAAATGATGAAGGTCAGATCGTGCAATAATTATTATTCTGCCTCTGCGGTCGCCCCGATGCACGTTTATTTTATGGCAGCGTTTTATCCCTGCTGCAAATTGATCGTCCGTTAGTTTCGGAGTTTTCATCATCAGACATGTGTGCAATAAAATATACCGCACGTTTCCATCATGGCATCTGGGATGAAGTTCATGCCAGGCACGTAATTCATGAAATTTCGCGCAACCCATCGTTTACCAAATTGCTGCGAGGACTTCCTATATCCATTCCAGTCTTTAATTAAATTTATCAAACTTTTCATGTGATGACCGAAGGCTCCAGCCTAATCACAGCTGAACTGGAAAATAGTTGGTGCACGGTCATTGATCGAGGCATATTTTTAAATTTTCTGCTCAATAGAACTAGTGCTTGAAAGTTTCTTAGCTCTAAAAACTGGTCATGATCTCCCTATTTTGCTCTGCTGAAGATGTGTTCCACAAAGATGGTCAGGAAAACTGATATGACAAAATTGAATGACATGTTACACAAGTACAAAATGTTACAGCAGCATCTTGAAGGAAACATAAACAATGGGGGGAGAGAGTTGGTGGCTAGTAACATGTTCTCCTTAATTATATTTATCATACGATGATAGGTCAATGTTTAAAAATTACCCAATCGTAGCTAGCAGTTGATGTACGAGTATGAAATAGAATTTGCTGGCCAACTGCAAGTCATAGTAATAATAATAATAAATTGAGTTGAATTGATTGGTCAGTGATGGTCATCATTTAGTTATTTAGGGTGGGGATCTCGAAATGATGGAAATCATCCTTGAAAGTAATGACATAATGTTTGAACGTTCATTTGGAAGTTTATTAAATTTCAGTATCATAATAATTGCAAGTTTAGGACGCCAAAGGGATTAATGTCTCGTTCGTGATGAATTGCTGGCCTACTTTAAATCCGGCTGCTCGCCTTCCGACCCACTGCCATTTTCAGTAATTTTGAGAACGCCTTGTCAATGGCTCCCATTATGAATTCGTGAAACAATGGAAATGGCCAATTAAACTCCCCGAGTTCCAGAGCTCTTATGTGAATTTCACCGTGGGAATTCAGTTTCTCATAGGACGCCCAACCGAGGCTTGAATTTCGAATATTTTCGCTCATCATGCAGCAATCCCAATTATGCCATCGCACTTTCTAACATATCAACTTTTGGTTTCACTGATTTTTAAATACCAGCATTGGCCCGAAATGTGCGAAAAAATTTTATCCAAACTATCTGTCAGTGGTTTTAACATTGCAGCTAATTTTCTTTATGACCACCAGTAGATCTAATGGATTATTGCCAGAGTGGCTGCTAATGTTTCGCGCTGAAGTGCGTTCGTGTCAGTTTTACGTTTTGGTTTTATGATTTTGCACGATGTTGACAGAGTGGGTGTTGTCAAATTTCATGTTTTTTGATGTTCGTTCCGTCGGAAGCATTCCTAAGAAAATGTATTTCCTATAGCGTCCACGCCCTTTCGCGTTGCTTATCGCCCCATAATAAAAATAATAATGCTAATTGTGAACGACTACTTTCGTCTTTGTCCCCCACCACCTACCTGGTGGTAAGTCCATTGTTAGCATGCCCGGAAAAACGCGTAATTCCCGCTAGGAGGTCCACTGCTCATTTCAATATGGGTCAAACCCCCCACCACTAATAGTTACTCGGTTACAATTCGGTCACTTTGGTTTCATAACGATTCTCCCAGCATTTATTTGGATAAACGTGTGTCCTCGCTTCGCACAACTGGGACTGGCATTGTCGTTTTCTCACAATGCAACCATTTCCACCCCTGTTTTTATGTTCGGGGATTTGCATTGCATGCATTTCATGCAAAGTCGAGATTTGGTTGAGATTCCCTCATTACCTGGCCCAAATTCGCTTTCTGATGGCTCGGATTGGGTGCCTCCTTAAACGATGCAATACCACAGTTTTTGCAAGTAAACCTGATTTACTTGGCTATCTCTGCTTGACTTGAGTCCATTTGTGGGCAAATTGTGGCCTGTCTTTAACCTTGACAGTAATTCCAAGCCATGTTTATGATGGGTTGCATGGCTCTGCTATTAAACTTTATACTTGTATAGGGAATACGACAGGGTACCATGAAACTATTTTGTGCTGTCCACCAACTTCGGAGAATTTTTAAACTGAATTATATATTATAAAGTCAACAGTCTACATGTTGGCTCCTACATGTACATAATAGGTACCTGGATAGAGGGAGTGCATGTACTTTGAATGTCATTATACGTATTCTCATTAATTTTTGGCAGTGCATGAAATTCATCAGATTAGGTATTCTTTTCCATTGAAGACGCCAAAATTCGTCGATCCTGGCAGCGGATCTGGTCCTCGCATGTGCCCCTGGGCGTTTTGTTTTTGTTTTTTGGCAGAACTCTCCAAGATTTTCCGTATACATGTACATGTATTTTTCGTAGTTTGTTTACGACTTTTCAGCACCACGGTTTCGTTATACCGAGAATTAAGCGTGTTTGTAGGCCGCCATCCATATTTATTAATGGCCACCTTGAGGAATGCTAATTTCGACCCACACCCTGAATATGTCATAATAATGCCAGCATTTTTAAGCAGAAGGTATTTATTCAAGAGCAGGCACGTTTGAAATGCGCCGCTGCTGTTTCATTCGTGTCTTGAATCGAGATGCCAATTTTTGACGGATTTTACCAAGTTTTTCCTCCTCAGACTCATATTTTTAATTGGCGGGTCGCAACCGAAGTCTTTTTTGCCCGCCAACGGAAGTTATTTTCCTACAATTTAGGGTTGCACAATAAAATATTGTTTATATTAAAAAAATTGACATGGAAAATACATAATGGAGGAGAAAACATACAAATGTCGACTTCTTGACCCCCTATCTATCCCCCTTAAATCCATTTCGCCCAAGTTTACATGTAGGCTATGTTAGTGTTGTATAAAATAATGGGAAAAACTTGCTACAGTCTGATACATATCCTTGTATTGATTTGCTGTGTTACATACAATTTTTTTGAACACCAAATTCCCTCCAGCCTTGGACGTTGTTCGTATACACAATCCCTGATAATGGATCTAAGTTTAATTGCACAATTTTTTCCAGGCCGTGTATTTCAATAAACTTATTGTAAGGTGATAAGTGCAACATTATGCGCTCAAAACTTTGTAAAGTTTCTATAAAATTGGGGTTGCTTACAAATTTTTAAACATGGTGACTACATGGTGAGCTGCATTGGCATATACATGTACACTGTACCTAGTTTCCTAAACAATGCCTTCATCTCACCCCTTTTTCCTATTATGATTTTTCACCCTATCGTGCACCATGGGAAATCGCTTGTAATTTGACGATCCCTGGGATCTCGTTTTTATTATCCAGTATTAATTATGCTAACTCATTATCTTTAATTAAAACCTGAGTTACCAGCAAGTGACACGAAAGCCTTGAAATTTTCCATTGGCCGGCATTGAATTTTCCACCCATTCTTTATTTCGAAATTTTATGGAGATGCACCCTTATCCCCTCCTCCACCCCCTACCTGTTTTTTCTGTTTTAACTTCTGGATGTTTCTTAGAAAACCCAAATTAAACATGACTATACAACACTAACCACTACTTGTATTGCACTTGCTCATATTTTTGCATTTCTAAATTTTGAGTATTTTTATCTTAAGCAGAGTGTAGGTCAAAGAAAAATGTGCGATTTTTTTTTTAAAAATTAACTCAATCGAGATACTGTGAATATGACATAAATTGCTGAGATTTAAGATACCTCCAAATTTGTAAGATCTTCGTATAAATATAATGGGTGTGACCTCAAAGCGCAGATACATTTTTACCTTGAACATTTCGTGTACCTTTAATACCGCTATAAATCTGGATGTCAGCTTTTTACCCCAGCTGATATCGATTTTGGATGCACTTCAAACCCTTCTGCGAGTTTGCCAAGTCTAATTGTGAGTCAATGTTAAGGTCCTCTAAGAGGATCCACCCAAACACTCCACCCTGCGCTTTTTCATTCATAATTGTATCGCTCGTCAGTAATTCATTGGCTGTGTACTTAAAATCGTAACGAGCCTATGACGTCCTTGGGAACATTTTGCCTGCCATAAACTTAAACTGGCCATGAAACATTGATTTTCCATCAGTTGAAATTTATACCCTGTGCATTTTGTTGCGTCCAACCATCCGTTTTGTTAATGAGATTTATTTTGTCATCACTTGTTTGTGCATGATAATTCAAAATTATGCGCAGTGGTCGCTTGGGAACGTTGTTGTCAAGTGGTGCACATGTATTTATTTTATGTAAATGAAAGATATGTGCTTTTTGTTTCAAAACGGCTAAAATACCATTTTTTAATGGAGTTTTAACCTTGTACGCTTCTATTGCAGTGTGGTGGTTTCAAGTCAAATTAATGTACATGTATTGATATTTAGGAGAAATGACATATTTTATTCTGTTTTTATTTTACAGATCGCCGTGACCCCAGACGATTTTTGGGCGAAGGGGTGAATTTCAAGGCGAAATTAATCGGGGTTCGGGATGTCCCCCAGGCCAGAGGAGAGAAGATGGCCCAGGAAACATTGCAGGAGTTAAAGGTCAGGAATTATGTTAGGCCTAATCCTTAAGTGAATACTCATGATGAGCAAGTTTTAATTTTAATTTTGAAATTTCAGATCAACAAAAAGACGTCTGGAGTGCACAAGCGCAAAATCGTGATTAACATCTGCCTCGATGGATTGAAAATCAAAGACGAAAAACAAAAAGTAAGGGAAAAAACATTGTGAAGGTCTATTTTATTACCAGAAGAACGAGGTTTGACAATTTTGCCAAATAAGATTAGCTTTAGTGGTCGTGCATCCCAGCTAATCTCTGTTGCTAACAGTGTTTGCCAACTTTCGGGCTGACAATTTTAATAGCCGCCTGACTTGTCGAGCAATCATTGAATGATTTTTAGCAAATAGTTGATGGTACTGGTCACATAAAATAAATTCGGTAAATTTGGCAATTTTGATACATTATGCACATGCCGAAAATTCATCTCTTCTATTTGACCCATCCCTACTTTTTTGTTTTGAAGAAATCCACCCAGTGTCTTATTTTTAGTAAAAGTTAATTACATTTGCTTTTGCAGTCCATGTGATTGTTTTTTAAAAAGATGCCTAGCGACTTGTTTGGTTTCCAGTTATTAATGGGGTTTTAATTTATTGTACGGCCCTAGTTTGTCCTTGTAAGATCAAATTTATTCAGGTGGCTCGTGTCATAAGTAAATATCATGTTATTGAGAAGTTGAGGTACGAGCAGCCTTCATTTATATGGTGATTAAATTCTACAATTATGGTTATTAACTAGCAACAGCGCTTTGATTTTGGCACAAACGCTTACCTAGCAGTACGTCGTGTCATAGATTTAGATTATTTGCATTTAAGCACTGCTTGATATGCAATAAAATTGGGTAACATTGACGCGCCAGTTGATAAACACTATTAATTATTTGCTATTATATGTTGGCAAAATGGACTGCGATAAGTGGCAGCTTGGCTTCTGATTTTAATCTGGTCAAGATGATAACAAAAAACTGCTGAAGTGTGTTTTCATAATAGCTGACATGGATTAGAAGTACATTGTGTCAAAGCCACTGGTGATGAAATCCATTGTTATATCAGTTATAATAATTCTTTTTGGATTTTGATGTCAGTGGTCGTGTTACGAATGTAGACATTTTTTTGTGATTTGATATTCATGTACAAAGAAGCCGTAGTAATGTAGTTATTTTCAGTGAACCCATACTTTCAAATGATATTTATGCATGAATTCCGTTTCAGGAAACAATTTATCTCCATCCTGTGCACAAGATATCCTTCATCTCCCAGGATGCTTCCGACAACCGAGCGTTCGGCTACATTTACGGTAGCCCGGACAACGTCCACACGTTTTACGCCATCAAAACGGAAAAGGCGGTACGTGCGTGGCATCATGTGCTAATTATTGGACATTCGAGAAATAAAGCTGGAATCATTTACGGGAATTAGTTTTAATTAACGGATTGGTTTCAGGCAAAGCCCTTTCCGCACAGCTTGACACTGCAGTTTAATTAATTATATTATTCGCTATGTGATCATTGCAGGCGCACCAGATTGTCATGTGCATGCGAGACCTTTTTCACATCGCTTTTGAACTGAAAAAGAAAGAAATCGAACAGTGGAGGCAGCAACAGGCCAACCAACAAGTGGTAATTTGGAATTCTTATCAATCCTGGGATTTGCTTTTGACAATAGTTTGTTTGAACAGATTTGTGGTCCAAATAAATCAGTGGGAAACCTTATGTATTTGTTACACATAGTCTGAAAACTATTTTTGTGCACAGGATTTGCAGTGACAGTTCTGCTACCTTTTTATACTGATTTTCATCTTGACTTTCAGACCAATCACTCCCCATCTACGTCTTTAGGCTGCGAGTCCAGCTCAGGTTCTGTTATTTCGGATAACAGCGTGAAGAGCAGAGATGCATCCAGTGTAAGTAATTTCCTCACGGTTTGTTGTTGACATAATGGGCAACTACACACATGTTTTTGGTTACCCGATGGGGAAACTCCTATTTATTGCATTGATTGTAATATTTTTTTGGGAGGAAAGTTCCACATTTTGCAAGCCATATTGCATCACATGCAGTGTAAGATAACGTCCTTTTCAGTGAAAAAATTAAATTTATTGTGGGTTTTTTGCCAATGTGTGCTGATCTATAAATCATTGTATTCATTGATGATTTTACGTTTATATATACGGCATTATATAACTAAAGCGCTATTGAACGTCTCCCAAACTGTCATTTTTGCACGTTTTATGGCCCGTATGGGGGGGCGGTTGCCAGCTAAGCTTTTATTTTTATTATTCTCCATGAACGAAATATTATTTTGATAAAGTGGGGGTTCGCCCTTTGCGTGCCACACCGCCCTTGCCACTTCCTTCGCAGCACAATGCACGCCATCTAATTGATCGCGATGTGGGGCATTGTGCCAGAAATCGATTAACGTTGACTTTGCTTCTCCTTTGACATGTCTCAGCCTCTGTCGTCCAATTCCTTCTCTTCGGGATTCAGCAACAGCAGTCGCCAGAGCGATCGCTTCGAAGATTTTGCCAACCTCAAGCCCGAAGGACCGCAGGGATCCTTGCTGCTGGATCTGAAAGCGGACCGGCCCCGTGCCAACGGCCCTTTCCTAACCGGTGATATGCTGGGTCCCCTGGACGAGCAACCCGCTGGCGATGCCTTCTTCTCTGACCCTTGGGGCTATCTCAGATCGATGTCCAGCACGAGTGACTTAAGCGAACGCCCCGATGTTACGCAGGCGCAGGTAATGCTCTTCTGAAACACCGATTGACAAAATAAAACTTTGTATCTTCAAACCCATTGCTTTTTTATTTCAGAACGATCCCTTTGTCGTTGACTCGACGTCGCCTCAAATGACTATCCCGAGCATCTTCCTCGCGCCTTCCGATCCCGGTCCGGCACCATGTCCCATATCTCCCTTCCCCTCGGACGACCCGTTCAACACCAGCTTCATCAACAATCCATTCAGCAACTTCACGTCGACACCGGTGCCAATCACCAATCTAGCTGCCGCTCCTGAAACCGTTGTCGCCAGCGATGACAAGTACGCTGCCCTGGCGGAGATATCCGGGGATTGTGTCCCTGACGAGCCGACCATCATTCAGACGAATAACGCCGTTGAAGCCATCTCCTTGAACGATGGCTTCTTGGCGTCCAGCCTGGGGTTGTCCTCGTCGGATCCAACGGCTCAACAGCCACTCGTCCAGCCCTTGCCAACGTCGCCCGTTACTCCCCCGCCGCTGTCCACGGCAGTTTTCTCCGACTTGGACCCCCTGGGCAAGGACCGGCCGTACGTGGACAAGAAGGACTTCTTCTACGACGTCAAGAACCCGCCCAAGAAGGTGCTGAAAGACCTCATCGCCGAGAACGGCTTTACGGCCACGGAATTCGACCTGCAAGGAACGGAGCTGACCGTCGAAACCGAATCTTGTCCACCGCCGAGCGGGCCGCCCCCGTTGCCACCACCGTTCTACAGGCGCTCGATGGCATCGCCGACATCCAGCTTGGAAGACGCCTCCATGGTCGGTTCCTCGTCTTCGTCTTCGCTGGGATCGGCAACGTCGTCTCCCGTGGGCGAAGTCCTACTTCCGCCACCGCCCCCGCCACCGCCACGGCCTCACACCAACTCTTCCACATTTCTGCCACCGCCGCCACCGCCCAAGCACGGCCCGTATTCTTCACACGGTTCCGACAGCGGAAGTCCGGTTTCTGACGGCCCGTTGCTGCTGGCGGTGTCCAACACCATGCTGTCCAGCTTGCCAATTCCAATCCCCAGCAGGCGTGGCCGGCCCGCGTCCACGTCACCGGGGTCGTCCTCCTCCTCCTCCTCGACCACATCGTCTTCGTCCATGTCCGTGTCGACGACGTCCAGTCAAGCCCAGAACCTCAAAGGATATTACAGCGGCAATGGTAACGTTTCTCCTGTGCAGGACCCCAATAACAACCCTTTGCAGAATCGGCCTCAGCGTCTTTCCACCACGACGGTGCCTTCGTGGTCGAGCAATGGTACGACGGCCATCGGAAACCCGAACGAGACGTGGAACTTTGGCCAGAACGACAAGAGCAACAACCAGGATGCGGCTCGGAACGACGCCAACGCCGTGCTGACGAATAGACTGAACCAGTGCAACGTTGCCAACCCATTCGCCAACCAAGAGGTGTTCTTGAGCCCTCCGCCGCAGTTCAACGGCACGAGGAGGCATAAGGTGGGAATCTTTCAAAAGGAGGAGGATCCCTTCGCCGACGATGACTTTTTTGCGGCGATCAAGGCGGACGGTGGGACACCGGCCTCAACTCCGAACAACAACGGCGGTGTGTGGAACAACCCGTTCGTAGCCAACTATGTGCAGAATCGATGAAGGTTCGTATACATGTGTACGGCAGGACACTCAGTCCCTTGTATAAATATAGTCTTAAATCTTTGCACTCCATTCTAGGATGTGCAGTAGACCAGAATAGTCCCTGCTCCAAATTTATACTTGTGTATTTTTTTCTGCCTATTTTTGGTTAATAACCTGAACTAGGCTAACCCGACCCAGCCTAAACTAACCAAACCTACCCTAAAATGACCTAAAAATGTAATTTTTGATTTAGCTGCCCCGCCGGCAGGCAATCACTGCCTGCTTACGAGCCGTAAGGCAAAGCTACTCTCATGACCTTGTCGGCTAACATGTAGAACAGTTGCTTATTTCAAATTTCCTGCACATAAGTCAACTACTCATATAGAATTGAAATAAAGAACCAAATTTGCGTTTGGAGCAGTGGCTATACTAGGCTAGGGCCCTTGCTACAAGATTTTCACTTAGGATTTTGCAACTTTTAGATGCATGCTCCATATCCGCCCAACCAAAATCATATTGTCTTTGAATTTAGATGCAGAGCTTAGTCGAGTTCTCCTCCAACGTGCGTTGTATCTATGAAGACTGGAATGATTTCTTCTCTATTTGGTTGCATCTTTAAGATGTCGTCATTCGTCACTCCAGGTGGATGCCACTCAAGGAATGGATACAGTTTCGCCTCCTCAATGGAATTCAGGGATGAAGACAAAAGTTTTCTTCTCCGCAGGTAGGCCCGCCATGCGTGGTTTTGCGCCGAAAGAAAACTTGGAAAAAGTTGAACTGCTAAACTGAGCGATTCTTCGGATTTCCGTCAATTTACGAGCAATGCCAACACCTATGCAAAGCGTTTCCAGAACGCATGTCAGAAAAGTCGACGCCTGATCACCATTTGTTGCCAAAAAACTTTAGTCCAAAATGTGTATGTATTTATCTAAAGGTGTATTTCTGCAGTCATTACTCGGCACTACTGCTCTACTGATCGTCGTAGTTTTACTGTGCACGGTTGTTCATTAGGCTAATGATCATCCTTTAAGCTAGCTTTTAAGTAAATTTCCCTTCTTGCTACTCGATATAGCTGCTGCGGTATTTGGCTGGTAATTTTTATCGAAAGAAGCAACGTATGGTTCGCAAAGTCTTTAAAAATTTTCTAAGATATTTTACTACCGGAGAGCGAGTTGTTCATTTTATCGAACGAATCTCGGCCTTAACCATTATGCCCTATATATTCGACTGGCCCGAGTATATTATCCTAAATGTTTTATCAGTAAATTGCCTGATAATTGCGAGCTTTTTTTCTTCTGTTTTTCAAGATGAACAAACGGTCAACTATTTCCTTTTTTTAAAAGGTATGGACTAAATGGGCCTTTAAGTAGCATTTAGTCAATATGCAGTGCATATAAATTTGTCCAGATTCCTATTGGGTGCGGCTAGCTCGACACCTATTTTAATGCTTCTTTGATTGCCATTTATAGGAAAATCGAACTCGTTTCAGACGACCCGATAACCTTGGCATTAAAACGCATTTAGTTGAGGATAAGCCACTTAATTTTCTTCGTCTGAGCACAATTTCATAGCGGGAATATTGTAGGGTTTGGGGATAAAGGGAACATACTTTGCAGTTGAAATATATTATACCTAATTAGTATATGTGAATAAATTATTAAGCCTCATTCTTATAAATAGTTTATTTATCACTACGTATATGTGAAGACATTTAAGTGTAATTCGTCGTTGCCGTCAGGGATGGGAAAACCTTTATCGGATTTATGAAATGCGTTCCCAGAATAGAAAATGACTAATTAAACTTAATGTCTGCGTGTAAAAGTAGTGAATGTACAAATGCATCTGTCTTTTTACTGTGTATTATGTGACAGCTGCCAGTTCTCGCGTTGCAGCAAGAACTGGGAACTGTCACATTAAACAGAAAATGAAATTTTTTGAAATCCACAACTCTCCATCGTTTTGATCAAAATATCTGCAGAAGTCTTTTTCATCAATAACGTAACGCAGGTTTAGTTATAATCTTAACGCACAGGTCTACGTTGGTATATAAATCAGACTTAATGCATTAGTTGTGGTTTAAAATCTGTGGTAATCGCCATAAAACGTTGATGATGACCTGTGCAACTACCATGGGGATGTTGAAATATTATGTCATCATCTCATCATTGCCGTTCTTTAAAAGTTTGGGTTAAAATCCATCATTTGTGATCCAGTTTTGGAAAACATTTCGCTTACCATGGTTTGTTTGTCGTTTGTTCTTGTGTTATTAGCGTCATTTTTATGCGCGATAAATTCATAATTTCGGATTTTATATTTCTAAAAAAAATGTACTCAATCTGAAGCATTTTTGGCATTGGATGAAGCCGGGCTGGAAAAGATGACAGCTGGCTTGAGGGGAGGGGGTTAAGTCTCAAAGTGATGACATGATAATTGTACAACCCTCTTTTAGCACACATTTTTAATTTTCAAACTCAATTGTTGTTTAATCCCTTAATTTTTATATATGCTACACTATGGCCGTGGCTTCATAAGCATTAGTCATGGCTAATAAGTTAAATTATGCAAATTTCAGGGAAAGGTTGTCTTTCTCTATAAACTAACACTAGCTGTTTCAACTTTATTTACTAAAGTTAAAAATTGGGATTATAGCAGTGATGACAGGTACATGTATATTGCTGGACTTGGGGCCGAATTCATCGTGTGAATATAAACTTTTTGAATGAATTTGCATCCCATTTTGATTATCATCACTGGAGAAAATTATGCTATTTAACGCATAAAATATGTAGTATCATATTGATCGGTCATAATGTAGTCATCCACAGTTCTATCTATTAATGAGCATTATTGAATATTTTTATTATTAGACATGGCCCTTGTTATTTAGCGGTAAGCTGTTGAATATTCTTTGAACGACATTTCCCGGCAACCGATGCGACGACTGATTTATTGTACGTATTAATTATTTGTGGAAAAGGTTATGCGTTGAGAAATTTGCAAACTTGTTCCTGACGCATCCTCTTGGAAAGGACGAGCACAAGTGTTTAGTCTTTTTTTACGTGATTTCTTTTTGTTTTCATATTGAATTACTTTCATATTATTATAGATATTTGAATTATATTATGATCCACATCTGTACTAATTATTAGGAAATGTGATTTCGCTTTGCTATCTATAGCGACGTGAATGTATTTAATAAATGTGATAAATTTAACGATGCTGATGTCAACAATGCTTTTATTGGCTTTTTTTAGGTCTATAGTTATTAGTTACCGCAAAAGTCAAGAGATGGCGCACTCAAGTCTATAGAAATTGCATTTTTCAGACATTGACCTAATGGGAGCAAAGCTTACTTGAACTTTTCTTCAATGGTTAAAGGTAAGAACATTAGTATTTAATTATAATAATAATTCTGAGACATGGCTGTTAAAAATGTTCGATTTTAATTAATTTTAATGTCCCTTATAACATCGTGTACCACCTCGGGTTTGAAATTAGCAATTTGTATATGTCATATTTTGCATGTTTAGGGGATCATGGTGATAAAGAATTATATTTTTTTAATTGAATAAGTTAGTAGAGTTGAAAACTTCATTTCTGTGGCAACCTGGAGGATGGAATCATGCCGTTAAGAATTTTGTCTGGCAATTTTTAGTTTGAATTTTTATGATTTTCAGTTTGATGCATAACTATGAAAAGCTGAATCAGAATGATCGAAAAGATGAAAGATTCCCAATCAGTTCAATAACCCATCGTTTGTTTTAATCGAATTTATTTAAATTATTCATTGCAGCTAGTTAGATGAATTTTTTTAAGAACCGAAAGCATTTGACTACAGAGTGATCAGCGATGCACATGGTAAGAACTCTGAAATGAAATGTACCTCTTGGGTCGTTAACATGGACGCTCACCAGTCGTGACCCTTTCCCTCTTCCAGTTTTTACCTTTCAGTCTCAACACTTTTCTATTGTGTTTGGCCCCCTCAATTTTCTCTCCCCGGCTTCCTAGGCGACTTCATCCCACATCCTTCCCTTAATGCCTTTGTATGGCTATCGAGAATAGGACAAGGTTAACCTCCAGGTGGGTAGATAATGTGTGATGTAAGTAGGTAAACCCAAAATCTTACCCTATTGCTAGCCCCTGTGAGAGCACATGCGTTGTATTTAACCGGTGAATGCATTTGAATGAATACCGTCATGGTATCAGTTCTTCATTGCTAAAAAGACTTGAGAAATTATTGCATTATTCTGAAATGCATTATTCAAGGAATTTATTCAAAGTTTATTCAAGATACTGGTGTAAATACGTTATAAATATATTTTTGTAAGCTAATATATGCTTCCGAGGATTTATAGGATAACCAACAAGTAAGTTTGGTGTTAGTCTACAAGTTGTATTACGTGTATATTAATCCAAATTTTGGGAAAACGTCAATAATTATCAATCATACTTATGTGGCGTTAATAAGTATTAAGTCGCATCATAATTTCCGTATTATTAATTACTGTACTTTTCTATTTTTCGAAGGGACTGCTCACTAGATGAATTATTTTGAAAAGACTTACTGAAATGACAAATGCATGACTCGAAGTGTATAACGAAATTTTTCTTGAGTAATTTTTTCGTTGTCAATTAAGTGAAATAATGGAAGTACTTTCAGATAACCGCAAAACTACCGCAGATAAAGCATATCAAGTCATTTTATTAACACGTGCAATGTATATTTCAGCCACATTTTAGATCGAATGCCTTTCGGAAATTTTGGTTTGTCTATGCAGCAGCTCAATTCCAGCATTGATAGAACTAAAGAATTTTGAAAAATGCACCAATGGCCATCATGTTGCGCCTCTACCTGTAGCCCCGTGGCTGTTCGGACGTCAAAAATCAAGGTAGGATGTTGTTAAAAACCGGTTTTTGAACGCTTGGTATCTCTTCTGTTTCGTAGTCAGTTGTTGGAAGGTTCGTCCAGGAGTAGCAGGTGTGCCAAAGAGCGTTATTTCGCCGCTGGAAAACATACCAAAATGAGTGAGTTCCATTCAGTTTGCACTTTAAATTCTATATTTAGAGAAAGTTTTGAGTTTTCTGATGTCAGGTTAGTTATTTTTAACCTGTAATACCTTTGATTTAAATGGTAAAGGGGGCGAGATAATGAACAGGTGCGAAGACCCTGTTGGCAATGGCTGGTCGCCATGTTTAAAGTTTCCTTTAATTCTCCAAATATATCGAAAAGTATAAAAGCCAATTATTAAAAAAATGTTGAAGTTATGACGCGCATCCCGATTCACTAGCCCATTGTAAATTTTCAGCAAAATTTTGCTTTACCATTTTTGGGATTTTTTGTGCGCCAGGTTTCTTAACTTCAAATTAAGTTCATTAACCGGAGGGCCATTACCAGTTTAGATCAAAACTGGTAGAAAGCCATTACCATTTATACTGAGAAAAAATACAATTAATATAATAATAAATATAACTTATATTTTTCTTAAAGTAATTTGTGCAGTCTACATCCGTGACCCACCCACCCATTCTATTTTCTTCATTTTTGCCTGACTCATTAAAGTTTGGTTCAATGGCCATTTTTCTTGTCTTAAGACTTTAAGTTTTTAGATTACGAATTTTGTTAAACGCCCACAGACTGCAATTTTTCCATGTGAAAATGAACTCGTGTTACAAATAAGATATGCTCAGCAAAAATCCTCAAAAGTAAAATTATTTCTTCTACAGTTTTTATTTGAGGTTCCCTACTTTGAATTAGCAAATAAAATTCCAAATCCTATGCATGTCTCATTAACAAATAGTCTAAATGATTTCAAAATAAATCAAACTTGATTTTCTTCAGTTTTTATTTGAGGTTCTTTTCTTTAAATTTGCAAATGAGATGTATGTAAGCATCATCACCACATCTATTTTGGTATTCTTCACTTTTATTTGGAATAAAGCACTAATTCCATGGATATTGTAGGTCCTCAGGTCCGTTTTGGTCTGTTGCTGTTGCTGGCCATTGGCCTGGAGCAGGTCACTTGTGGTGACATGATGCGCAAGAGCATAGTTTTTGACTTGAAGACACCGGACGTGTTTTACTGTCCCCAAGAAAAACCCACTGGCTTCGACAAAATGTTGGTGAAAGCAAAACCACTGAAGAAGCTCTGCGAATTCGACGGCATTTCCTTACCAGACGACTACAAGTCAGATTGCTACAACGATGTTGACGAATCGGAATTCGCCTGTGCTGAAAAGAAGAGAATCATGGTGAGTCAACCCAAATTGGAAGAACTTTGTGGGCACCCCTGTATATGATCATTGGAATACCAGTTTGGGACTTTGGGGGTTTGCACAAACGACGTCAAACGTTTAGGGGAAGTAGATGTTAATTTATTGGAAATGTAAGTGAAATTTAAAATTAACAAATAATTTAAGAAATTTAAATTATTTTGCAGACTCGGCTAAATCCTCCGAACGACACGAACAGCATCGAAGTAAAATAATTGCAATCGAATAACCAGTCGGGCCAACGGGATATACAATCTTAGCTTTGAAACTTTTATAATTATATCCGGTTTATTCTTATTATATTTTTTGTACTTTGGAATGGTGTTTATCACGCGTGTAAGCTTTTTTAAGCTTCAGTGTACTGGTCTCGCCCCAAGTCACCAACAGCCCTTAAATGTGCAGCTAACTGTCTTGATTTGTATTTGTTCTGTGTGTTTTTGTCAGTTTTTTAATTTATATTTATGTGAAAAAGCCATAAGCTTTTGGCGTTTAGCTCGGAAACATCATGTCATTGTTTTTTAACCACTAATGATGGCACTGTTCTTCCCTATGAACGTATTTGTCATCAGTGAAATAACTTTGTGGTAAATTTGACACGTACTTTTTGAGTTTATTCACAAAAGCAATGGTTACATCGATGCTCGCGATAGGCATAATAATTTTGACTATTTGTACCCGGTGAGTGCGTTTTGGGATTTTGAGTAATTTTCGAATGGGTTATCCAGTGATAGTGGCTATGTGGTGAAGGATTAGATAGTTTTAATTTATCCCCATTGCACTAATTGTACTAGAGTAATACTATTAACTCCAGTACCATACCCAGGCTTTGCATTTACTAAATAGTAGGGCTCGGATTTACCCTCGTTTCAAGCCGAGCTGCGTAACATCCCAGATCCTACCTGGCTATTACTGTGATATTTAGTTAGAAACTTGATTCAGTCGCATTTTATATTGTAATCCATGCATTAACTTAGTTCTTCTAACCATATCTGAAGGATTATCTGTGCTGCTAATCATTAACATTTACATGTAATTTCTCTCCTATAACCTACTTGATTAACGGTATGCAGTATAAACCAATTTTTTATTTCCTTTTTCTCGTTTTTTGCACTTGTTTGAAGGTTTTTATATGAAAATCACCCTATTTCCCTGTTATTCTGTCATACACAGCGAACATACGTGTAGTAAAAGGCTTTAATTAGTAATTACAAATTTTAGTTTTACTTTCTTTATTTTGCACAGCAACGGTCACAATATTTTTGCGATTTTTAGACCCATCCCTATACATGTTCGTCCTTGTAATCAAAACTACTCTGTGTAATTAATTATTTACACATTTTTATTTTACTGTGTTTCAATAGGACAAGTACATGTACATGTAATACAGCATTTTATTTTTCCGTTTGATATTGATGTACATGTATGTTTTGAGCTTGGGGAGAAGTAGGAACCAATTGAGGAAACAACTGAATTCGAATCTGGTCAGGCGCCACATGTTACCATGGTGACAACGTCACGTGATTTGTTCCTTTTTAGAATTTGAGTCTCGTGCCTGTTCGGACGCATGTTTTGAGTTCCTGGTGATAGTTGACCATTTTTATTCCTAGGATTCATTATAACTTAAAAGTAAGTCAATCCAAATTTATGAACTACTCACAATGACACCAAAGGCGATTTACTGTAGTTACCGAAATAATTAATTTACGAATTCAAAATGTTTTATTCCAAATATTTGCAATATGCGGAACCGGTAGGGAGGGAATTACATTGTACATGTACGTACAGTGGTTTCATCATGGCTTGATAAATGACTTTCTTACAAACTGACATATTCGTAGATATGCCCCGCTGACATGAAGATGTTTAACATAAAAGCCGCCAGATTTCAAGTTGAAATTGTCCCGCGTAATTGATTAACAATGAAATCAAAGATTACCTTTATGTCGTAATCTCAACGTATTTATGGCCTCTGGCCCTATCTGTGGAATTTTTCAGTTTTTTTTTATATGGCTTGACTGTAGGTCTATTCAGTGTCTTGATGTCATATACAATTTTACATGTATATAGTTAGCATAAAACATTTCGATGGTCCGCCAGGTGGCCTAGGAGACGGGTCGCTTTATTTGTTGCCTTCGCATCTGTCTCTAAAACAAAGAAATGTGGTAAATATCATAATGAAGTTGAAATGTTTCACGTGAATTGTAACTTCTAAATTTTGCAAAAGTTCAGGAAAATACACATATTGCGTAAAGTCATTAACAATCGATTGTTTCGATATGTATCATCTTATTTTTTCAAGATTGAATAATACGAGATGGATTATGTGCAGCAGCTTGAAGTTCTTTTGGCCAACGTTAGACGCTGTGGTGAATTCTGCTGCGGCGGCGTCTTCCCCAGCCACCTTCCTGGAGTCATTGCGACAGGTTTTGGCATGCTTGGTCTTCCACTTGCTGTTGACAAAGTAGAAGCACTTACGAAGGTCTGCGGAGAAGGGGCATCAGTGGACGAGAAAGCAGCTAGCGGAACCTGGCAGCTAGTTCCTTCACAGTTTCAGATATGCAACACTGAATGGCATTCCGCAGTTGAGTTGTTGGTTTATTCCGACATCATGTCGGAGCTGGGCCTTAGTACTGAATCTATTATGGTCGAATTGAATGGTCTTTTTCTCTACGGAGAGGGGAAATGCTGTCTTCCTCAGTTGGATGCGGAAAAAGACAACCGCACATTTGCCAGGCTAGTCCTTCTTCTGCCATCACTTTATTCAGGAGGCGAACTTGTTGTTACTCACGATGACAAAAAGAAAACTTTTGATTTTTCATCGAAGAGTGCTTGCAAGAACCATTACATCGCATTTTATGCAGATTGCTCCACCCAAATCCAATCCATCGGAAGTGGGAATCTCTTGGTGCTGATCTACAATTTGTAAGCATATTCTCGATTGGGAAATTTGGTCGCTCGGGGTGAAATTCATGTACTGCAGCAAAGTTTCAGTAAATGCTGAATCTGTGATTTACCATCAAAATTAAAATGGGTCAAACTGAAATATTCTTGAAAGACATTTCAAATGAAGTTTTATGAAAGACCTATACTTACAGGGTTTGCACAACCTGCAAAAACCTGGAAGGTCAGGGAATTTTATTTAAAAAAATAAGTTATTCCTGCAGTATTTTGAATCGTTCATTGCTGTTCCTCTTTGCTCACCGTTTTATTCCTTGATTTTCTATTCCCCAGAAACCACACTTACTCTTTCTGTCTACCCATCGAACCTGCTGTTACTAACGAAATCGTTCCAAGCGTGACCAAAATACTACAAGAATGGCAAACTTGGAACCAAATAGGACAAAAGGCACTGAACCAGAAGCCGCTTGTCATTGTATTAAACTTAAAGTGCACAAAGACTGAGTTGTCGTGGGAAAAGTTAAAGGGCCGTGACGGTGCCGTCTCCTCAGTTATGAAATCTGCAGTCGAGGAATTGCCCATTGACGTCTATTTGTGCTTGGTTTATTACACTCGGCATTTCTCGGCGAAAGCCGATGAATGTCACGATGAAGAGATGGAAACCTGCGACAGTTTGGAGGACAGAAAAAATGAAGATACACGTAGAGCCACGAGTTTTGAATCCAAAGCAAGCTCGAGTAATGGCTTCAATGACGATAACGAGCTTGATTCCCACTGGCAAGTTTCTCACTTTATCAGGGCAAATGGCACGCGATCCAATGGCAGTGACATCAGCGTCGGCATGTCCGACATCGTCCCGTCAAATGCATTCAGAAAACAGTCCCCTTACAAGGAGGTCGTAATGACACAAGTACACAACGGGGTGATCGGAATGAAACATTATCGCTCAGCTGCTCTTCTCCTACTGCCCCGCAAAGATTTCAGCAAAACAGTCACCGAAGGCAGTTTGAGCGAGGTCGTAGATCTGGCTCTGAAGGCTGCCGAAGATCTGAGCAAGAATAAATCCGATAAGAGGAGTCATGAGTGCAACACCGCAATCACCGTTCTCATCTATCGGGTCGAGAAACTAATAGAGCAGCGCGGATTCTCCACCACTGCAGTCCCTGACCCTCAAGATTGCATCAAAGTGCTGAAGGCTTTGCAGTTGATCCAAAATTATTCTTTGTCTTATTGGTTCTTACGTAGTGTAATAATTCCTCAAGCGCACTGCTCCTCTATGGAAATGATGCTCATTGATCTAGCGAATTCAGAAGTACATTTTGGCTTTGAAACCATATTTGCAGCACTTCAGTTACTGGTCAACCACGGACAGGTATGTCAGCCGTGAGGCCTGTACAATTAACGCTGATTATTCCTCTTCACGTTTTCGTGGCAATATTTTTTTCCCTTTTTTTAGATTTCAACGATAATAAGCATGCTGAAGGAGTTGCGTGTCGCCAAAATAGACGTGATCGATGTTCCTAATGACTTCGCTGATTTTCTCGCTTCCAAGCTATTGCAGCGTCTATTGGCTGTTAAAGATGAAAACATAGAGGAATCCCGCCTCGCCCGAAGCTTGGAAGACTGTTACCGAGATGCCATCGTGGCCGTCACAGATCTGTTTTGCATCTATAGTACATTCGGAAAGGAAGCTTGGCTCAAACAAGCCATTAGCTACGTACGCCGCACTCCCCTGCGTCACCCTGTGGAAATTATACTCGCCTCAGCTATTGAAAATTGGCACCGGTGGTTGATGGACCGCACTCACGACTCCGTTAGCAACGCAGTTAAGTACAATTTTGCCATCGAGCTACAAACACAATTGATCGAAGACTGCGTCAGACAGCTAAAGTTGGTGAGGCAGCCCCAGGAACCGATTCTACCTTACAAAAACCCGGCATATATCTGCAAATGTGAGGATTGCAAAACCGTGGACAATTTCAGGAACGATCCGAAGCAGACTGTTCTTTCAGTGATGTTGACTACGGTAAGCACCGGCTGTAATGACTAATTTGATGTTACAAAGGCTTCACATATCTTTCGTCACTTTCAGTCCAGCGTTGATCACCTACGAGAAAACGACAAATTGAGCACCTTTGAAGTCAGCTCGAAACTAATGAGGCGCAAGGATTTCATTGGCGATATCCTTGAAATGCTCTTGTTAACCAAAGGAAACGATTATCACAAACGTTGTGAGACATACAACAGGTGCCAGGCTGCAATTGGCTCGCTCATTGCTCTGCTTCCCACAAATAATTCTCTAAAGCATCAGCCAGAATAGGATCCCGTTGAAGTACCTCATGTCAAGAAAGCTGGAAATCTTACTGAAGTGAAAATCTGACCAAGTAAAAATTGTTTTGATGTTTGGTTTCTATTTTTTGCGGGATACTGGCATTGCTGTTACCTATCAAAATTTGAAGACTTGAAATTCAAAACGTGAAAAGTGCCAAAAAATGCAAAAATAAGTTAGTTCATGTAACATGCCTGCAACATGACTAACAATCAGGCTTGGTTCATCGATTGTGTTGCGTGAATTAACTACTTTCTGCTTTTTTGAACTCTTGGATCTTTTTGAATTTCAAGTCTTCATTTCTTTGTTCGTACAACGTTAATTTTCTCAAATGCCTTTTGTTAATATTTTTTGTTTTGAAAAGTTTGACATTTCTAATTAAAGTTCATATAATGGTTTCTAATTATCTAGTTAATATTGAGTTGGGCGACCTCCGTTATAAGGATTTTTAGGATTACATAATGACTGCGATTCAGTTGAAAGGTATGTGTATTTTTACGGAGGAAACTTTTAAATTTCTTTAATTTTCCCTCTCATAGGGATAACGTTGTCTTGACGTAAGGTTTTAAGAAGTGCGCGAGGTGGCACTATTGGAAAACTGGGACAAGGAGTCTTCGCTTAAGGAATATACAGATCTTCAGCTGGTCACATTGACAATCGTAGAATGGCCAGGAAGCCCGATTTGATTTGTTGGTTACCTTGCGGTGTGCTAAACGGTATGTTTCAATACGTTAAAATAGTTATTTACTTGGTACTCTATCTGAATTAAGGGCGTTTTACCTTTCCCGTGATCACGCAAACTCACACTCACACTTACAGTGTATTTGCGTCTTCAAAGTTGTCTTTGGTAAGCACTTTTTCTGACAGCCATGTGGTCTCCAACCTGTTTGAAATAATACGATTATGAACATGGTTTTCTTTAGTCTTATAATGATCTACACGTAATTAATTTTCTAACGAAAGAAACTGTGTCACTGTCAAAGTCAGGTCCATAGACCAATGATGAAGGTTTATGAAAATCTGATGACAGTAACACGCCCCCAAAATGTAAATGGCTGTATCTATAGACATTGTGCATGCCACTGCATGGTAACCCCCAAAAGCCAAAATATTGACAGATTGCTAAGCCTGGCAGCTGTATATTATAATGGAAATGTAAATAAATTTTGGCAGGACTTAGCATAACTTGAATGATTTTTCATCCTTAGGCTTCGGAGAAATATACGTCTTGCTATGTTTTTCATGTTCACAATTTTCATGGTCCGTCGACGGTCGAACCCAAATATGATATGCAAACTACATCATGTTCAAATAACAATTTCGTCAAAACCCTATTCGGGAACGTTCAATGAATGTCATCATGTACTTTATCCCCTTCCATGGGTTGTGTGACTTAAAAAATTTTCGATCACCCTGTAGCTATTTGAATAGCAGGTTTTACCATTTGGAGGTTTTGTTTTAAGATTCCCTTCTGATTCCACCAAGTTAAATTTTCTTAGCGCCTCCCGTCTTGATCGTAACATATCACATTGTGAACCCTCACTGTATTAACTTGAACTTGACCAAGTTTGATCAACTTTTCCAATAAATTATACTTTCAGGTGAAGTGTCTGAATGTGCCCAAACTTACAATGGAGATGGAAGTTAACGATGGCCAACAGATTCAGCAGACACCCAAACCATGCATTCGTCAATTCAGGTGCACCGAGAAGATTCTCAACATCAACCCCAAAATTGAAATTACTGGTGTCGGGCCACTAGACCTCCCTCTTTTGCCATCTGCAGTGGATCAGTTGTCGAGGATTGGTATTCTGATCCGTCCTGAAGATTGCGACGATATGATTGACTCAAAAAACCTGTGTAGGACGTGGCATTTTGATCCGTCTGACTGTAGTGTGAATAATCCTCAGTGGGACGAGCAATTAAGTGAAATTGTTAACAACGAAATAAGGCAAGAGCTTCGTCTACGTTGCATTACTAAGATCAAGCTCAAATTATGCAAGTTGCTTCTGCACGATGGAGGAGGCATCCCCTTTACACCTTGCAGTGACATCAATGCTTCAATAATGGGTAAACACTCGTTGTGTAACAACAACAACAACGAAGATGTAGTATTTGCCACTTTATCAGTTTTCTTGCCTTCCGAGCATTCCAACGGCGATATTATCATGACTTTCAAAGGATTTCGAGAAGGTTATGATGCAGGTTACTCCTCGGGTATTGACTTCAACAATTTTAACGAAATCTTTTTTTCGGAGTGCAATCACATGATGACACGGCCTTTGACAAGTGACGCAAATTTGGCATTGGTATATAATTTGTAAGTAAATATTTTTTATTAAGTTTACCGATTTATTTACTAAGTCGGGGTTCAGCTCTGAAAGATAGGCTACATTTACAGCAAAACGCATCTAGTAGTTCATAGAATTAACATTTTGGGCAACCCCTATAAGTGAGACACTTCAAGTACATGTAGTTTCATTCCCCACCTTGGTGGAAAGCCCTCTTGGTCTAACAATTTGTTTTGCATGATGGGCTCTGCTGATTTTCTTCGACATGAAGGGTTCTCTCCACACAGATGGGAAACTTGACAAACTCTTTTAATTCCGGCTCCTTGATAACTCGTACACTTTTTTTGAATGAATCATAGGTGTGTTACATGAAGAGGTTCACTGTACCATTTTAGAAATTCAATTATGAGTCGAGGGGGCATTTGCTAATTTATAAAACTTGTTACATGCACCCGCTCACGTTTACATTTATTACGTAATTTAAATATTTTTTACATATTTTGCACATGTGCCAGAAGTGTCATCAATAGATCCTAATCCTGCGCACCAATTTGAATTCTATTATTTTTTTATTTTCTAAGGGTTTGTTCAACAACAAGGTTACTGCCTATTGTAACTGATTTCCACGCCATAACCTGTAGAGTGTCGCAGTTTTTAAAGAGTTGGCGAATGGAGAACGATAAGCACAAAGGTGATGTGCTTTCGGTTGTATTCGATAACAAATACAAGACTGGTGGCTTGTCTCGGAGATCCTTCGCACCCTGCGATCATTTTGTTGCAATTGCAGAAGCAGCCCGCAGCGAAGAATATGACGTTTTTTTCTCCAAGTTTACTTGCTACGAGAGGATTGGCAGTTACAGGTGTGGATTGGGTGATCTTGATTTGTGCGACGGAGAAAAATCATACACTTTCTCCGAAATTGCTGACTGGTACATACCTACTGAAGAAGGAAGAGAACCGAAAGGTATTTTCAATGGATACAAAGGCATCCTGTCTCGCAAAACTGCGTCCATGTGCAAGAATTTTACGCAGCGTCCTGCAAACATGAAAGACCGGTGGCATCAGCAAGCAGCTCTTTTGTTGTGGCCGCCTGAAAACTTGGACGGCAGTCTGATGAAGGAGCAAGTAAATCTGAGCGTTATATTTAATATGGACTTGGCTAAACAGCTGGCCAGATTCAAATCTGGTCATGCTCATGAGCAATACTGCAATGTATTCACTGCCAATATTGTAAGGTGTACGAAGGAGACTATTAATACACCTGTGAGCTTTATTTCCCTCGGCTCTCTAGGCCAGTTTGATTCTGATGCCAGCGTTTTCCTCATCAACACGTTTAAAAAGACCAACGACAGACATGTATTCCAGATGTTTGTTGAACATGTGTTGAAACCTCGAATCAAAGCTTTATCGGCAGACCTCCTGAAAGAATTGATTGATTGCTCCATAAAATTTGGTCTTGATCTTGCCCTTCCTGTGATTGGAACGCTCGTTGAAGATGAAACGGTAACTATATTTGAAACAAAACTACTATTTTTTGTGTTGCCCACTAGTTTGCATCTAGGTTGTTTCCCCAAGCTGACAGTGTAGTCTGGATGAATTGACGCCATTCAGTTAATATTTGGCAATGCTGCATTATTGATCATTTAGAGAGATTGTGGAAGAAGGGCAGTCAAGATCGAACTGGACATCACCATGTAATGTCAGTTTGTAATCTCAAAGGGCATCATAGTGCTGGGTAGGACAGTTGATAATTCTGCCTTGAATAATTGAGAGAATTTGTATGGCACCTTAAAAAATAGGAAAGGTAAGCTTATGCCAACTTAGTTAATTGGTCTTATTTTGAAACCTTTGTTAGTAGGCTAAATAGCTCTGGCACAAACTGATGGTGAAGAGCTTCTGTAATTTAAACACAGGTTGTTTGAAATTTACTAGACATTTTTTATTTGATTTTTTTTGTTGCACTTTCATAGAAATACTGGGCCATCATAATATGTAGTCACGTGGTCAAGTTTTTTCTTGTGTGTAATGTAGTGTAATCAGTTGGCACAATCACAATATTTCTCCATCACATAAATCAAGATCATCATATCACAATTATGACCGTTACAAAAATGTGAATTAATGGTATAACCTACCTTTTTATTAGTGTTCATCATATCTGTGCAGTAATCTCGATGTATTTGCTTTTCACTTAGGCATTTTACACCGCTGTGACTTTGTTACGTGAACTTTGCTGGTCGAAAGCTGCAGGTTCCTGCCATTATGAAGATGTCATTGCCTGGTTTGCACCAAAGCTATTGGACCGGCTCAAAGTGCCTCTACCTCTTGACGAAAAAAAGCCAGAGTTCAGGATCACTCCTTTGATGGGGCACGACTATAAAGTCATCGCAACTGCCACTTCTTTGCTCTGCATTTACAGTTCCTTGGGCGATGCCAACTGGTTGCTTCAGGTCATTCAGTACATTCGCCAAACTCCGCATCGCCATCCGATCAACACGGTGACTGTCCACGCCTTGCACCACTGGAATTCGTGGCTGGAAACCGAAATGTCCAAGGGTCCAGATGCTACCACTGCCATTCGTTTTGCCGTTGAACAAAAGATAACGTTTATCGAAAGCTGCGTTGAGCAGCTGAAGCAGTCGTCCGATCATCCACCAGTGGTGCCTCTAGATTGGGCTAGAGTCGTGAATCTCGCCTGCCAGTGCCAGTATTGCAAAATCATCGAAGATTTTATGCAGCATCCCATTCAAAGCATCTTAGATGTGTCACTAGGACATGCAAAGGTAAGTGTTGCAGTTGCAAGTGACTGCCAGCATGCCATCTTGCATGTCGGGAAACGCGAGAGCCACCAAAAGCTATTTTTTTCAGTGGAAAACAAAGTATTTTCACACGTCAAACTTAAATTCTGATTTCTTCTAGAGCTCACCGAGTGCTCGGATAGTTGGTACACCTGTAAAGAGTAGTTGCCACCAACTGTCGATCACACGGTGAGATCTAGAAATATGTCAGCATGTCCGCATTGCTCTTGGTACATGTTCTTTCTTTATTTGAAAGATTTTCGAGCGGAGAAACCATGTCATGGAAATTTGCGAGGAGCTTTCGGATCTGGTCACGAAGCAAAAATCTCTGCAAGTTCTCACATTGAGGAAAACCAAAGCGTCTTACGAAAGCCAAAGAAAATCTTACCAGCAGTCTATGCTCGCAATTGAAAATCTTATAGCATTGCTGCCGCCTGATCATCCATTGTGCCGAAAACAACAATTTGATTCCACAGATAGGCAGATACCGCCAACAAAAAAAACCAAGTTGGAAAACTGACCAGGGTTTTCTGAGATGTGTGCGAATCGATAAGGTAAAAATTGTCTTAGTCGGGTTTCTCAATGAGCCCATGTTCGTTTGTTATTGCTCAAATCTGTCATCAAATCTATTACATTCCCAAGTGCTGTAAAATTCAGAGTTTGACCTGAGGCGCTTGCCTCTGCTGGAGGTCTAGTTGTTAATTGCGGATTATTTCGCAAGCATCAGTCCAAAATGGTGACATTGCCTTCCAAGTTGTTATTACAGTCTGATATTTTTTTACGATGGAATTGGGGATTTGATTTTTCAGAGTTAGTCATTCGTAGACGTTGCTGTACGTGTAAATCGTTCGTGCATTCTCTCGTTCTGTATCTTAAAAAAATATTTTATTATTTTGTTTATAGATCTGTATATGGATCTGATTTTACGAACTACTCCTAAATAGCTCAAGTATAAGCCGATTTTCCGACCATATGCTGTATGGGAGTGCCTTATGTGATACATGTTTCTGAATCGTTTTGTTGCAATGCAAAATTTCAGGGGAAATCTTTTACTTCAAAAACTTTTTTTGCTATTATTTCACTTTTTTATGTTGTTGTTTGTTTACTCAAGGCGGTATCTGATGCAAAGTTATGGTTATAGACGAAGCTTAGTAATTCAAATTGTGTATTAAACTAACAAATATAATAACACTAATGATACTTGGTAGGCCTACTGCCAACGATCAGATCAAACTGAAGGTTTTGATGCAACTGAATGGATATTATTTCACTATTTGCCACTGTGTTCATTTCATACATATTGTTGCATTTTATACAAATTTTGTAAGTCTTTCATAAAAGTTATCCTTCTAATCATCTGTTTCCAAAGGTTATTACAGTAACAGTTAATGTGGTGAGGTGAACGATGAGGTAATGTGTCTGGCACATTTAGGTAATTGAAAAATCTCTCTACACTTTTTAAATTTTTTGTCTTTTGTCTTTGGGCCAACAAACATTATCTGCTCTATTGACTTCACTTATATTTGTCTTTTTAGGAAGTGTTAGCACTCATCAGGTGTGCGAAGCATTATTTATTCAGTCATATGGCATCGCTTGTATGGCTTTTCGGTTAGTCTTCTGAATTACATTTTTCAGTTAATTTATGTTATTGTCTGCAATTTGAATAGAAGTTTTTTCTAGACACCTGTGCATCCTTGTAACGATTATTGGAAAAAGATATCAATATTTGAAGTTCTTGTATTCTATGATTTCTGTAAGTATTATTTTATTACTTTGAAATTTTTTTCTGTTTAGAAAAACAGTTCTGAAAAAAACTTTCATTACTCTACTTGAGATCAATGAGATACAAACATGCCTGGACAAGTAACAAAGTGAGAACTTTGAGTTTAAAATTTAGCAACTAGATGGCAGCACATAACTTATTCCACTTGTCAAGCTGCTTTGGTGCAGCATACTGTGTTTGTTGAGTTAGCTTTTCTTCAGTGAATCCTACATTGAGTACAATAGAGCGGATGAGTGCAATTATTTACTCTTTCAAAATCAATAATATTAACGGCAATCCATCGGTTGGGCAGCTCTCGTAGCATGGTTTTCTGCTTAGTTGCTAAGACAACAACTCAGAATAGTGTTCAAGGCCTGGATAACCTGCAGAATGCACTGTGTGGAACCAATTCAATTAGAAAGTCGTTTAAGCTATCGAGTTTATTTACAAAAACTCACAATTTAGCATAGCAAGAAAATTTCATTAGAACTAATGGACGATGGCTGTTCTACATATTGATTGGCGTTGTTGTTTACACCAACTTTTACCAAATTCAGCAATGTCAAAGGGGTAGCTGAAGATGATGTGATCACATTTTTGCAATATGATATGATGAACTGGGTATGGTCCATACCTGTTAGCTTTTGTCATTATTTTCAAACCCTCCCGCAAAATAATAAGTAGTTATTGACCAAAAGAATTCAAAATTTAGGTACATTTTTGGAAAAATTATTTCAGATATGTTAAACTTTAGCCTATATTTTTGTCAAAAAATACTTTTAAATATTACAGACACGTGTAGACAATGAGTGGACCAACCCCTCGCCCACCAGAAACTGTGTGGGAGGTGTTTACGCTTAAAAATGTGAATTTTATTTCCTGTTTCCTACTTGCTTCATACCATATTAAGCTGGTCAGCTGAAAGTATGCGAAAGTTTAAGAAACTTTAAAGTGACTCTTATAGCCATTTATTCTCCCACGCAGAATTACACGGCTATGATCACTTAATCACTATTATTAGCACCTTAAACTGTACGGAAAGCTATACATGCATGCATTATATCAAGAACCATTTCAGTTCCGTTTACAATTGATTATATTTGCACTTAATTAAAAAAAAGTGATAAATTTTCAATTTTTTGGACACTGAATGTAACTTGCATTTGTGACTCGGGAAGCATCTTCCCAAAATTTTACTTGTCCAAGCATTTTTGTTTGGGTTGTAGTTCTTAATTACCACTATAACGATACACTTGTTAACAGATGGCGTTTATAATTTGCAATGTCCTATAGATAAAATTAACTAGTGTAATGAGAAAAGTAAATCTAGCAGAAATTATCAGAGAAGCTACTTAGACATTGAGTAAGAAAAGTTGGTCAGTGTTTATGGGATAGTTCAATAGGCAGTACGTATGAGCCATGTGTATACATGTATTTTCAACTTTACGGTACCTGTCTAATATACTAGAATCACCCTTATTTATTGGGTTTTCGTTTTATTTTTTGTCTTGTTTTTAAGTTACCATACTAACCCAAGAATGTATTTGTAATTTAGCTGCCCCTACCACCGGGCAATCACTGCCAGCTTACGAGCCGTTAGGAGGAGCCCACTTTCTCAGTGCCCTTGCTGGATCGGAGCATATATGGCTTATATGGCATATATGGCCGATATGTGGCTCCATCATCCATTGTAAGTTTGAATATTTTTGAACCGTCCTCAGTGCAGTCGAAAGGTTCTCCCAGACAATTGCTCTTCCTACACCAGTTCGTTCTTCCATAGTTTTAGTTTTTGCGCCTTCGCTCGCTGTTCGTTTTATCTTTGTTCAATAATCATAAAAGCTCGGGCTTAGGTGACATTTGGGGATTTTCGGTAAGACGGCTAGGGAACAAGAGCATCTGTCTTATCGCTTGTTTCACTTTTCTCATCTGCCATTAAGGCGAAAGTCTTTTTTTTTACCTAAGAAGCATTTTTCGAGGGAACCTAATCCTTCTTGCCAGATAATGGCTGCCGTATATCTTTACGGTTTACCCCTATCTTGTGCTAGCGCAGCCATCAGAAACACTTGGGTCGAAATTATAAATTCACTAGAACAGACAATGCATACAAGTTTTCATATTAGGGTGTATATGCTTTTTACAAATCTCAGTAGATCTCAAAAACAAGATGACGGCGTTTTTCTGGATATACTTGTGGAAAACAACTAAAAATTATATGCGTATAGTTTAGAGAAGGATACTTGTTGCTCTGAGCCTCTGACAAACGTGGAAAGGTACCCATGCTGCATATCCGAATTAGGAATTGAAATGGTCAATAAACATGATGGGTAACTCGTCATGACCGCCCTCCTGGGCCCAATTCATATAAACATGTATAGGAGAGAGTTGATGAATCTGAGGGATAGCGGTGAGGACTTGAGGTTTTCAGGTATCCCAATCAAGTATCATTCTATGTCACATGACATGCTCCTCGCCGCTATCCCTCAGATCCATCAACTCCTCACACTCCTCATTTTGTATGTCGAAATGAAATTGTGTCTACCCAGGCTGCACAAGGAGGTGACGTCATTTTATCTCATTTTACATCATATTTTGAGTTAAAATGTAATAAAAGTGATGTCATCGTGTCATGTGATATCAAACAAGCAATATGAAATGACGTGAAATTTTTAAGAAAAGGGCCGGCAAATAATTATGAAAATGCACATCAATTGGCTATGATACTGGACGATATCAGTACATCGTACCTTACTACCTTGATTAAAATTACAAATTAAAAATTTGTTTGACCATGTGGAATGGTTTGATTACCAGGGCATGACTTGGTTTTCCTAACTTCTGTCACGGCACTTTTGTTTATAAAAAACGCGAGTAAATTTTGAAAATATTCGCAATTTGCTTCACATCATTTCCTTGTTTATTATTGAAAATCGATTCGGTTTTATAATCAGAAATAAGCAAAACTCAAAAATGAATTACGTCAAAAAGGTCTATTTTCGAATCGATTTCTTAACTTTTTTATATTTATTTATTTTTGCGAAAAAAAAAATATGATATCACATGAAATGTTTTACGAATGGTCCGATATGTTCAAAGCAGGACATGTTTTAAAAGTTGTCCATAATTTGAAACGAATGGCATACATTTAGTACGTAATTAGATCCGAAAATAGGATCTAAGAATGACGTACTATGGTGGTTCACGTGCAACCTGGGTATGATCAATTTCGGTCAGTGTTATCGAAAAATAGCTTCGGATATTTAATATTCCATCATAGGCGAGCTACTGTATGTTCACATCGTATATGCAGTTTGTACAGCTGATGGATTGCCGCAATTCCTCGCAGTCGTATACAATTGATGTTTGCTGCCGAGAGTCGATTTTATGATTATCGGTTGCGCTGGCGAATTCAATATCAGATGCACCTTTTGTTGGCCGAAAATTGAATAGTGGATGGGCAAATATTTGTCGATCGCCGTTGCTACACAGTACATGGCGCAACATTTCGACCACATGTCCTTCCCACGCTTCCATTTTTCGGTGCAACTCCAGGGGCGCTCAAATTGTAAACGTATATTAAAACTTCCAAAGACTGCCAGCTGTACTCAATAATCCGATAATACATTTTTCGGACGGTTGGGCTATGCTACGGTACTTAAGTTTAATTGGATGTCAAAGCATGTTATCCCATAGTTGTCATTGTTAATTGATGATCGTATTACAGGATCCCCATATTCTGGAAAGTTATGAAAATAATTGAATATTTCACAGTCAGGTTTTATTAAAACAACGCTTCCCACCTTCTAGAGGCTGCTTCAGGTGTAAATTAAAAAGAACAATCAGTCTTAAATGACATTATAATTCAAAAAACACATTACACCTTTTTGAAAATAACCACCTCCAAGGGTAAGAAGCGCCCATTTTTGTACTGCTTGTGGGATAAGCCCCATATAAAAATGGCAAAGATAACCTATTTTTTGTTTTTCTCCCAAACATCTGCCGGGTTTTAACTGCACAGAACACGGTTAGGTGTAATGGCGTTTTGGGCAGATAAGGCAAACAATCACGCTTGCACTTCTGGTTCTGCGTTTATTGACATCCCCACGCGAGGATGCAAAAGTCCTTAGGGAACAGTTACTTGTCTGGTTCAACGAACTAACCTAAGACTAAGCAGGCGAAAGTATTCGCCTCAGAGACTGTCCACTTAGTTTTAACAATTCTGTTCCTTGCGGAATATGCATGCATGATGCATAAGCCCTTCCATCATTACAAAAATAATTTTTAAAACTAAGTTGTGAAGAACATATCTTGGGAAAAAAAGGTAAAGAACTGAAGTTTTTTATTTAATGCATTTGGTTCGCAGGGAGTGCATTCATACGTCTTCCTTCGTTCTTATAAGAAAACTACTTGAGCTTTTCCATGCATGGATGCCTTTTCGGTTCTGGCATTTGCAGCGCCGCCTGCTGGTACTCCCTTTGAACCAAATAAGTTAGTGAAATAAAAATTCCACTTTTTTTCTCAAAAATTTGGCGTTTGCGAAAATAATTGTTATAATGAAAGTGGGTGTAGGATCACCCTGCATTCTCGATTTAAACATTCCCAAACTAAATGTGTTAGTTTCAGAATGTCGATAGAGTAATTTTGGCTTCTTGAAATGTCCATCAGGACAGTTTTTGCCAGTGGACTCGTTCCACGTGTTTTTTTTGCGTCTTTTTGGCAGCCATTTTGGTTTGTAAGCCAACTCCACTGACGTTTCCTAAATTGCCAAGTCACGAATTGTGGGCTCGACGCTATCGCTATTGATTATACTCCTGGATGCTGCGATGGGGGTGTGGACTTTATTGGGTTTCGTACTTTCCTGCTCCAACGCACGCACCATGGTGCTGGAATAAGCTCTGGGTGCTCAATTTGAGAAAACGTGACACAGCATGACAGAACCAGAAATTGAATAAGACGGTCTGAATATTTGGACATGTCCCCTTTGTCGTGCAACTCAATCCACAACTTAAAGGTGCAACCAAACACTCATTGTCTCTGGACTGCTAGAATGTCATAATATCGAAATAACTCTAATTATCAGCATAGATTAATTTGTTAATTTATTTAATTTATTATGTTTAACACAAGATTCGTGGAGTAGAGTTGGATGTTACTTGTCATAGCCGACGAATTCTGTACTTTCTGTTGTTGTTTTAACTTGTTTAATCTAACTGTCCTTACAATGTCATGTCTGCCTTAGCTGCCCCTGATTGCTAGGCAATCAGTGCCAACATACGAACCATCAGGGCAAACCCACTGTCTTATATCCTCTAGTGTAATACTCTTAAATGTCTGCAAAGCAAAAAGCCTAAAAAATTAAGTTTAAAAACTGGGCAACTGGCATTAACTCGAGCATGATGTCACCACCAGAATTTTCCCCAAATTTTTCATTTTCGGCCACACATTTCTGCTTGGCTGCTCCAGGGTCTGCATCACTGCATAAACTTATAATTTTTTCGAGAAAAATTTCTCTCGGTAAGATGACCGTTAATTCTCAACGTGGGCGCAATAAGTGGAGATAAAAGGAAGGAAAATAATCCGTTTTTATTTCGTTCATTTTAATTAAACGAGGCAGTCAGAAGGATACGAGTGGCAATAAAAAGTACATGTAGGCGTATTAAGCAACGGGAATTCATCCTTATGCAAATGAACCGATTTAACGAGAGGAGCAGTGATCTGAAAACGTGCCCGTTAAGCCTCGTTGCACCAAGAATAACAAACCGTTAGTGCTTAATAATTGCTTCTGCGCAAACCTCGTATTCCCGAAAGAAGACATTTATATTAAATTTCAAATAAATATGCAAACTATTGTTCCGCGAGCCAGTCTATGGGCCCCCAGAGGACCCTGGGAAAAGTTTAAAGGCTGCAGGCTGCTCCTGCTATACCTGGAATAGGGGAGGGTGTAAGTTTTAAAGAATTAGACGAGAAAACTGCATTCTCATGGGCTAGATATAATTTCAATTGCCGAGGCATTACACCGAGTGCTATGACTAATTCAGCGGGTGATCATAAATATGTTAAAAACCTGTGTTTTAAACCCCTGTTGCAGTCTGCGTTGCATTTAAAGATGCCTTTGGTGGGTGGTGGTCAATTTCATTCGGTTCTTCATATAAAGGGCATTTCAGCTTGATTTTATGCCTGCTGGAAAAGTGACATCAATGTGACTTTGGCATCGTCAGCGGTGTGAGGTTGTTTGATTCAAAAACTATGGTATGATTTACTCCATTTATCTCGTAAACATTTGCCCAATTTATATTGATCAGTATACCTACGTGTAATTAGATTTCATTTTAAATTCCACGTGTTAATTTTGTCCCACCCTTTCCCGAAATGGGCTATGCAGCCGTCAGGTGGCGGGGGCGTCGGTTATTGAAGGTGTAATGGCGGCTGCATTGTCCATATCGGGAAAGAGCTTCGCGATATTAGCGCGTGGAATTTGAAATCAAATCCAAATGTGGAGTGGTGGGAATGGACCAAATGTGTAACAGGTACTGGTACATGTCAGTGCCAATTGAGCAATTCGTGCCTTATTTCTTGCATCTAGCATTTTTGTAGTTGGTGCGCGCTGGCAATGCAAAACGCAAAATTTTATAAACCGGAAGTGTATAGTTTCGTTCGAAAGCTTGTTCTCGCGTCTAATCAACTCGCATTCAACAGGAAGTTTGATTCGTAGCTTCGTGAAAACATTTTTAAACATCTATAATAGGTCTATAATACATTAAAGCTGCTCGAAAGTGATTTTTCGAACCTAATTTTGAACAGATACGATAATTTCAAATGAAACAAAATGTTTTAATTCAAAGTTTATATTGATAGCAAGTTCCTGGACTATATAAAATGAAAAGAAATTTCGTTTTTAGAATTTTTCGAGATATGTTCTTTATTTTGACTACAACTGTAAATCTCATGTATTCCCATTCAGACGGCAGGTGCTGCCATCTATCAAAATGGCACTTTTTATTTTGCTTTATGCTGCCATAATGGCAGCAAATAAAATAGCAAAGAGCAAAATAAAAAGGCCAAATATAGAATTTTCGTTTTTTTATTAATATCATGTGCATTTACATAATTTCTCAATAGTACCATCCCAAAAACGAGAGTCCCTCCTAATGTTCACAAAAAATGATTTTAATCTTTTGTTCAGAAAAGGAGGAATTGCGTTTCGAAATTGTATGCAGGGTGTCCATAAAAGTCACAACGCACTTGTGAGCAGCCTCAAAAAACCATTTAAGTTTATCACAACCAAAGTCAGTGGACACTGTCAAGGCCATGCAACCTCTGGCTACCTCGTTTATATTTTTAAAATGCAATTCGTTTTCGTCCACAAACTTTTCCACCCCATTCATCCCCGCTGCTCGATCGATGTTGTAGGTGGCGCTGCGATCGATCATCCTCGCCGAGCGTGTAAACGTCTTCGGCTTCGATCTGCCACCGCCGCTGCCATTAGCTGGCATTCCCTACATTTTTCGTTCGTTCGTTGCAGATGCGTAACAATAGATGACAATAGATGGCGTCCACATCCGAAGATGCTCGTCACGCTCGTCGTCATTGGTCGCGCCGTGTGACGTCATCCGGTCGAACGCCTCCCCATTGGTCGCCAGGGGCACGCGCTACGGCGCTGGCCTCGCTCCACGTGCTAGCTGCGAGTGCGCTGCCAGACACAGCCCCGAGTGCACGTGCCAGCGCCACTGTCCGCTGACATTCGACCCCCCGTCGCTCCAGCGTCCACTGACCTTCGCAACAATCTGGGCCAATCGGATACGGACTGACCACCATGACCGCCCCGGACACCCTCCGCCTGATCGCCCTCATAACGCTGATCACAGGTAGGCAAACACGTTGCTTTTTATGCTAATTGGGCTGGCAATTAATCAGCCGTGAAATTAAACGGCGAATTGTGTTCGGCAGAAATGCCTGAAATATACAGCGAAAGGAATTGAAGTAGAAATTAGAAAGATGGAAGCTTATTTGGGAATGTTGACGCGTTTAATCACTTTGTAATGAACCCTCGGAATGGCAATTATGCGTTCTGTGAAGTGGGTTGATAGCGAAAATGCGGGATTTCTGAGCGTTTTGACCCCCTGGAAAATTACGATTTTTGCATGTTTTCATTTTGATCCCCTAAGTTGCATAGCCATTCTGAAGTAGAATTGAAGTTATTGTAGATACATTACATGCCTGGCAATCTCAAACATGTGACATGTACTGCAGTATTTCATACATCCAAATGTTATGCAAATCCAAATGCAAATCAATGTAAATTTAAACCTCGGGCTAAGGTAGCTCAATGTTTGCCTGTAAACGTAGTGAAGGACGTTCAGTTGCGTTCAATTAAGTAAGTCATACGTGTTAACCTGCTTTATCTACATGTGCATTGACTCGAGACAAGGTAGGTAGAACAGGTTAGCACCCAGGACATACGCTTTTAGATAAACGCAACTGAAACCTGCGTGTAACTGCAGCATAAAGAGGGATGCAAAAAGTAGAGAAGAAAAAGAAGAAAATACTTATGATGTAATGTATATAGTTTTAGCAAACCCAGATAGTGCCTCGAGTAAGGTACCGTGTTGCTTTGTTATGATGCGGATGATTCTGGGTGTTATGAAACATGTCACTACCATGCAGGTGAGAGACTAGGGCAAATAATGTAAACTCGCACTAGTTACTCGGTGTTAGGGACTAGCATTTGAATTGAGGACAGAGCTTTCATGTAAACACTCATCGTATATAGGCTGCATTTTTCCAAACCTACATCACAGTACATTTAATGAGTATTGTATTCGTCGCATGGGTCCACGCAGTAATGGCCTATTTTCTTTAACTCCCCGTTAATAATTAAAAGGGCCCTAAGGTTCCCCAGTACGAGAATCGTTTCCCCTCGCGGCCACCTCGGGCTAAAACCGAAGTGTTAAAAGAGCATTGAATAATTCAGGCCTAATAAGTGCTCCTAATTTTATTCCATTCGCATTAAAACGCATTGTTATGTATCGAGGAAATTAAGACTCGGAAGAGAAATCGTGGTTGGGGAGAAATGAAAGACGATTAAGCCTGGAAGCGCCTTTGAGAAACGTTAATTAAGCATTTTGATTCAATAATTAAAAACACAGTTCGCCGGGCTGTGTTGGGGGTGGCAGCCTAATTAATCGACTGACAGTTTGTTCAACCTTCACTTTGGCCTCTGCCATGAAAAATGCCATGAAAAATCGGGTTTAGTTTTTATCCCCTGTCCTGTTTTTCGGTTCAACTAAGTTTCTCGTTGATGTTCAAACAAAGGTCAGGAAAGGTCAAGGGGTTGGCGCGCATTGCCTGAACGTACACCCAAGTTAAGAATTTAGCGACTTGTTTTGAGTGTTTGTTTTTAGGGCTGCTCCAAAGGTGTAATTACGCAAATTAGCTATCGTCCTGATTGTGTGCTTAGGGGCTGTCATAAACGACGTCCACTGTCTATTCTGTTTTCGTCCAAATTGGACTTCATCCTTGGTTTTATTATTCCTTGGAAGGGTTGGGCAAAATGATGGAAATAACGCTGCAGATACAGTTGACAAAAAAAGTATTGGGACACTATGAAAATTGTGTTTCACAATTAAATTAAATTGCATAGATTTGTAA
>JAQFYZ010000330.1:0-48152 GCA_034695085.1 Cylindroiulus punctatus
GGTTCGAATCCCGGCACACCCCAGGCTTTTTTTTTCCTTCCGGGAAGTGAGAGAACTCGTTCGGTCCCAAACGGTCCGATGGGAAAGGGGTCCCAAGATGAAAAATTACCAAGTAAAAATGCAGTTTTCGATAGTGAAGTTAAAACAGCTTGCAGTTTTATGAAACGAGAACTGCATTGCTTCATTTTTTTGTAATAATGCTGAAGAAGGTAAACTGCAGTGATGCCGCAGAATAAGTGTGGAAATAACTGCGGAAATAAGTGCGGTGATGCTGCATAAAGATGCAATTTATTAGTGCAGAATATCTGCAAAAGCAATTGCAGTTAGTACTGCAGAAAAATGTGAACTCAAGAAGAAACATTACAAATGTGCCTCAGAATTAATGCAGTAATGTTGCGGAATAAATGCAATAATATATGTAGAATATATGCAGTATGCTGCAGAAAAATGAGAAGTATCAAACTTTTAAAAAAAATGAAGGAATATCATAATTTGCTTCAGAGGTGTTACTGCATTATATGTTCTTACAGTACATGACTATCGATTTCACTTGTACTTCAAATGCAAAAACTGCATGCTGTAATGTATGTACATGCATATTTTAATATCCTGCGATTGACTGCAAAAAATGCAGTATTTTCGAAAAGTTACTGCAGATTTTTTTCTCCTGGGGTATTAGTCGAGTAATGCAGACCATATGCAGGGTGATAAAGTCCCTAACTGCCTAATTTCGATTTCTTTCCTTAATTCCCTCAATTTGTTGACAGTATATAAGTAGGGGTTAGAGCCCGATGTGCATTTTAGCATATGTCATTGATGCAAATCAAGCAGACTTTCTCCTGATTGTTATTGATGAAAATCAAGCAGACTTTCTCCTGATAACCTAGCTATTTAACAGATTTAACGTTAAGCTTAATTAAAAAATATTGATGCAAATTTCAGGAATTTTATGAAGAAAAATTAAAACAACATCCCAAAGTGAAAATAATCGCGACGAACCCTGAATACAAATTATTTCATTAAATAATGTTTGCAATTATACCCGGGCCGTATAGCATATGGTCATCATCATACCGTATAAATACGACAAAAAAACTTTCTGCACAAAATATAAAAATACCCTAATACACGCATCCGATAATCTGACACAAAAATTACACCGGATCAGTCTTGCTCATTGCGAAATTGAACGTCAAGCCTGACAGCTAAATAAGGCTGGAATTTACATTGGCCACCAATTTGCAAATGGATTTTCTAACAGAAATCCTTCAAACATCAGTCAAGTGCGTCGTGCACGTAATAACTCCAAAAACCAACACATTTTTCATTAGCGAGGCTATTTTCAAATATGTTTGATATAAAAACAACAGTTTTTCCCTCTGCTAGATTGCATTCAATGGACATAAAATTCCCGAGCAGCAATAATGATAATAATGAGGATGGCTGGACAACCCCTTTGTTTCCCTTCTCGGAGTGAGCGCCCCCCTGTGGCCGTTGCTAAACTCGTGGGCCAGATGATCCCCACCCATCATCGTCAGCCGGCTCACACTGATTACAGAGCATGGAGTGTAGATTTTGTCAGAAGCGCTCCCTTAATAACAGGCGATGGCTCCCTCGGGGTCACGACCCCTTACGATGCTCGGACACGTATACAGCAATCTTTCACTCGGCCAATGTGTGAAGCCCGAATCCTGGAGATTCTTATCGGCAAAGCATCGCTAATCTGAGACCAATTAATCTCACCAACTGGAACATAGCATCCCATCATCAACAATTGATTTTGGAAAGAAACTGAGGTGCCAAAGATATTTGACCAAATCACTTTTCTGGATTGATAACTGCAGGATGTCGGAGCAAATTTTCGACCAAATATAGCTTTAATTTCAACTAATACTGACGGTAATCCCGCAATACTGATCAGTATCGATGGATTGATGCTATGTTCTGATTACTGATCCGAAATTTCGAATACTTTACTGTTAATATCGAAATATTGCCAAGAAAACTGAGTGTGTTAGGTTTGCTGTGTTGTAAAACCTTCATAGAAACCGGCATTTTTGCACGGCTAAGTGACATTGTTGTTGTTATTAACTTCGTTATATTTGTTGTTACATGTACATCAAGTTGAACTTGTGAAAGTTAAGAATTTCATTTTGCATAAAGATCTTATAAGGGGCGCAGAATGGATTGATATTCAACAAATATCTACTGTATTTTGATAGCCCTATTGGCCAAAACAGGGCTTTCTTTGGATAACAGTTAACACATTCGGAATACACACTTGCACAAAAGCGCGAATAATAATAATTACTCGGAAGAAATTGATTTTACAATGATGACTAACGACATGTATATAAAATTCAAACATTTTCCATGCTGATAATACGAGGTGTATTATGGACCCAAAATATCAAATGCTTAGCAATGCATGGGAGGTGATACATGTTATCACTACAGCATAACATGTACCACCACCACCCATGCATTGCTAAGTTGTTTTTGTTCACATAACGCTGCATTCATCACAAGTCCTCCATCACTCCCCATGCATGCATGTGTTGAATTTGAGAATTTTTGCTAATGTTTTTGTCCCCTCGATAAACACATTACATTTTTGCATTTTCGCCTTTGTTAAGTCCACCAAGGCAATTGCTAGTTGCTGTATACCTGCATGAGTATTTTTCGCTGAATTAGCCATGCAATTAATTAAGTCCGCTCGCATTCAACGGACTTGAAGCTGAGAAATGGCCCGGCGTCACGGGCGTTCATGAGCAAACTCATTATACAAACTGTTTGTTTTGATACCGGACAAAACAATCGTACGGGCAACAGAAACGCCGCTATTTGGTTAATGCCCTCCCAGCGTCATTACAGGTCGGCTGCATTATTATTTTTTCCCCGTTTGGCCATTTGGACATGATAAATGTCTTATGAGAAGCAGCGTTGAATGGACCAAGTCCCTCTTCAAATAAAAGCAATTAAAAGGCTCCAGCAAAGATTTTCTTTCGCATTCAAATTCGACTGACTTAAATAAGTTCGAGACGCTTCTCGTCAAACAAATTAATTGCACCCGAGCAAATAGCGCCGCGATATATCCATTATTTAAGTGGCATGCAATTCAATTAATTACCCCGCGTCTAATACAGCGTCCCCCACATACATGACCAGCTACATTTAAAAGATCATTATAGAGAGAGAAAACTATATATATACATGTAGCTATGAATGAGCCAGGATGAAGAATTTGTCTGGATTTTGAATTTACCGCTCAAAAAGCCACGTGTGAAGTCCACGTGCCGCTGCGCGAGGCGTTAAATTGGCACGTGGCAACCATGGAATCTCACATTCAAATTTGGCGTTCCATATTGCAGAGAAACTTGCCCACTTCGTAAGTATGCCATCAGAAGGTAATTGTTTACATTGGTAGTCCGTAAAACCCCAGTTGGAATTGCATTTTCGCGATAATCTGTATCTCGTACGTCTTAATTTTAAATGCAAGTGCATATATTCAAATCTATTCAAAGATATTCAAATCAAATTTGAGAGATCAAAAATGATGAAGTTTAGTCATACCAAACTGGATAAGAAATGATAAATTTTAATGCAATACGTGTTATGTAACAGTAATTAAGACATCATTTGGCAAACTCTCACCGCCCCCTGATGATGACATCCTCATACCTGAAGTAAAGAATGAATACATTTTAAAATGTTAATACGATATTTACCAAAGGATTCTTTGGCAGGAAAAACGCTGTATAGACGAAATTGTTTATCAAAAGAGATGGATTTTAACCCATTGTTGGTTCATCATTCTCACTTCTGTCGTAATGTGTCATCATTTGACTCACGTACTCCCCTGCGATGATGACATAATTCTTGAACATTCCCACAATACTGATGGAAAGCATGATTCACTTAAATAAACGTATTGTATCATTCTAGGAATAGGAATTCCTGGCAACCAAGGGATAAGAAAGGGCTGAATCTCGAATCAGTTATATCAACAATAGCGTCGTTAACAATAGTTAACAACGTCGTCCAACGCCCCTGGTGGCAGAACGCATGTGCGGCCAAGGAAGGCGTCTAATGTGAGGATGAGCGTGAAGGTTCAGTTTAATTGACTAAATAAATGGCATGGCGGCGAGTCATATAATGACAGAGAAGACAATGTGTGCCCTTCTCGTTGCGCTCACCTTTGCCATGCGCGCCTTGATACATTTCAAACCAATATTTTGAAAGATTCACTCGCTAATCTCAGCCACTATAATTATTTCCTGCCAAGTTAGCGTGCTGTAAGGCGAGCTGGGGCTTCCTAAACACAACAAACATCATGATATCAAGATGATGATGATGCTGCATGAAAGAATTGGATAAGTTGTTGAGTACTTCGCTGTACGCGATGGTGCTGATGTCAGAGAGCGTCATTTGCACGAGACATGCGCATAAGGACCATGCACAGAAATAAAAAACCGAGTAAAGTAAAAAAAATTCTTGCACAATCACCATTGACTAGTCTACTGCCATGGATGCACACAACCGGCAACGATATGTGAAAAACATCATGAGTTAGCCCAACTGTAGCTAAAACCAATGGCACGGAGACTACAAATATCTACATAGTACAATCCTGAACTGATCTTTAGAATAATCAAATTTTTGAACTTACCATAATCCTGCTTTGGTTTATCCATTTGAGCCCTGAAGAAGGAGAAGCCCATCGGTCCAACAAGTTTGATGGATTAAACACCTCTTCCATTTGGGCCTACTGGTGGCACCAGTACTGTATTGAATGGGCCTGAAATTATGTAAGGAATAATGAGTCGTTTGTTCTTAAATAGTTTTAAAACTAAATTACAGATTAGTTTTGCTCACATGCTCCCTCTTTATTGAGTTGAGAAAACAACAGCATATACATGTACATTGTACTTTTAAAACCTTTTAGGCAAATGCATGAATACCAAAGATTTCAAGTCAAAAAGTTCCTCTCTGGTGTATTGAAAATTCTTCATGTATTTGTTATTTTCATTGTAGATCTAACGCATGGTCACACCTTAGAGCCATATCATGTGTTTGGCACACCACTTTTAAATGCACTGAAGGACACCAAAGATTTCAAAGGTACAGTGTAATCAGGATACACTGTTCTGGTGTATTTAAATTTATTCATGTAAAAATGTATTTCTCAATGCAGGAGTTGATGGCTTCGTTGAAAACTGCTGCAACCCGATTTTGTCAAGGCCGGATTTTGTAAATGTACACGTAAATTCCCCAGCATTAGATTTAAATTTATATTTAAATTTATTTCAGATGAATTTTTCACATTTTTAACAAAAGTAGTGAACTTTTACATTTTTTTACAAAGGTATAAATTTTCACATTTTCTATATGGGCCACATCCCTGCTTTTATGTTCTTGCCCGTTCAAATATCATTAAGATCCAAGACTTCTTTCTTTATTGTATGCATTTATCAAAAAATTGCCACTAACTTCCTCTGGGTTTTCAAACTTCAGGAAATTCCCAGTGCGAAGAAAGGATTGGGGAGATCTTTTAATAATTTCTTATATCCCTCAAACTGTATTGTTCTCCAATAATTTAAATGTGGTTTTAAAGAGGACTTGTTCGCCACTTGTCCATTCATCCCAACCTCGCCATGTTTGTGTTTTTGAGTCCCTTTCAGAGTCATAATGGATTATTATTTTTGCAAACAAAACCTCTGGTAAGTATACCCCTAATAGGCCTATACCTTTCGGTGTCCTTTTTCCTGTTTGTTTTATTCAATCTCTGCATGACGTAATTTAATTAGGCTTATAATTACACGTATTGTGCAGCTTGGATGGGATTCAATTTTAGGGAAAGGACAGAGGAAGCCGGGCCGTGAAATATCTATAATTAAACGGTTTGCTCAACTATACGGATACAATTAAGTGGTGCTTTGTGTTGGGGAGGAAAAAGTGGGGGCTGAACACGGATTATGAAAAGAATCGCTATACTCGGTTGCACCAAACTCTGGCTTAATTAAATTGTCTCTGATTTTACTGTTAAAGCAACAAAATGATAGCAATTTAAAATCCAATAATACTTTAAGGCTCACTGAAAGGAAATCCCTACCAAGCTAATAAATCCTTTACAAGAAATAAAATCAACGTTTGTAGTAATTTGTTAAATTCCAAAAGAAGTGGCCTAAAGTTGCACCTAGTGACAAAAGTTACCCTGATTGACTGTAACGTTATAACAAACTGTTAGTCAGTTAGTATACAAATGTAGTACATGTACATGTATAACAACTGTGTGCACAAACTGCCAAAATATCGAATGGAATACAGGGTTTACTTGCAGAGTTTAACATAACTACACCCGGAAGTTCTCACATGTACACAACGTACAGTACAACAGGCATACAAATATGTTACTTTGCATAAACCAATCCAAAAATCATTCCAGCCAATCCAAACCAAAACCAATTCGCCTTTGCCATTATCACAAATTACCATTCTTGCGCGTATAGTTGCATGCACCTTAACGCAGATAAATACATGTATACTTTAAAATATGAACTTAATTATCTTTCACTTACAGCAGTATTACAGAAGAAATGTACACCCATTCCACGTGCATTTCATTATTCTATGGCGATATAATACCACCTTACACATCAAACGAACAAAGTCCATACTATGAAGCGCCGCAATACATTCTCAAGCAGACGCGCTGTCAGGATTTATCCAATCAACTGATTTATCAAGGAACTGTAGGACTGCTCTTTTATTTCTCAGGTGTCACGTAAAAATTAGTCGAGGGATGCACGAAAAATGACCCAAGAAAATGAATCCCAACACAGCGAGGACCTTAGCGCCTCGAGTGCCTTTGCAGAAGCCCTTGCTGGGCAGGTCAACCAACACGATGTGGACTGCATGATTCAAGCCCAAAAACACATGTAACGTTGCATAAGTGAACTCATTATGTGGGGGTCATGATGGTATTATAAGCTATCAAATTCTCCTTTTAGGATGCTAAGATTCGAAAAGACCAACGAAATGCTGATCAACTGCAACGCACTTTCCACGATACGCTTTCACATTGCCAACCAGGAGTTCAAGAGGCACACCCAACTGTTGTTGGACATGAAGAAGGACTTGGACGTGGTGTTTCGAAGAGTGAGGTGCAGTATTTGTTTAATTTCGTAGGATATTACACACATGGTATGCCCTTACAGAAGTGTTGATAGTTTTCTTACTGTACAGAAATCTAAAACTGAAGCTTTCGAATCAGTATCCTCAAGCCTTCCAAGGTACAATAACATTCAAATTGGAGAAGATCTGATATGACAGAATTAAATCGTGTTATTTTATAGCTTGCAGTACGGTTCACAAAGTTTTGGATGAAAACGAAGAAGAAGCCGAAAATGCTACTCCCTCCACGTCGAAAGAGGAGAAAATATCCGAGCCATCTCAGCCTGAGAAGCAAGATGATGCGGTGTTTCAACCCAAAATGGATAACAGCAGTTCGTGCAGCCAAACAACTACGCCTAGTCCTTCGACATCATCCTCTTCAGACTGATAAAGATACTTATGCTCAAGTCATTATGCATTCCCCTTTTTCATTTCGGTCCTTGCTCCTGTTGTCAGTGACAACAATCGGGAGACAGGCGCAGTCAACCTGTCAGGAATTCTTGTCTTTTTTAAATAAACTTGCCTATGTCTGTGATTTATAACTTATAAGTGAATTAAATATTTAAACGGTAATTATTGTCAACAGTGTTTGTGACCTTTCTTGCACTACCTCTTAGGACATGACAGCAAACAAAAATTTAATATTAGATCTTTAGATGACATTTTTCTTTGACAGTAATATCTCAGGACAAAATTCCACAGAAAAGCTGCAATTTGCAGTTATTGCACAGTAGAGTTAGTTGTTTTTTTGTAGTAGAGATATGCTTTGGATAAACTGTGGTATCACATAAAAGCAGCAGAATAACTGCAGTAATACCTCAGAATTGCTACAGGACTACTACAGAAAACTGTAAAAATGTAAGGTATTAAATTTCAAAAGTATCTCAAATGTGCTTCAGAATTACTGCAGTAATACTAGTCTTTCCACTTCACATAAAGGTACTGCAGTTGCCTACAAAACAGTGCAGTATTTTCAAAAAAACTGCAGAATTCTTTATCCTGGGAATATACGAAGGATCTAGGGGGTTTCAAATATCATGTTATCACTTAGTTTCCCCCCTCCCGTCATCACTTGGCTGACCACATTGAATGTGTAGTATCATTTGACTTAATTCAAAATTGCTTTGCATGTCAAAATAATTGCCTCATAAAAATTATCTACATCAATAGCATTTAATTATGAATAGGTATGAATTATGAATACTTACAATCATGTCCAGACCTTGTTGATCAGATGTGCCATTGCACCTCAAAAAAAGCTCTAATTTTCAAAATCGCACAATTTGTTTGGGGCATCACAAACGCGTACACAAATACTGAAATCCACAGCTAAACTGAATTGCGTGCTGCCAGTTCATCAAAAAGCAGACTACTGATTGCATCATGATCCAAGCTTTGAACCTGCCCCAAGCTATTTTATACAGCTGTCCCTTAAACATCCTCGATTTAGGAATGTCAAGGTCATCAAAGCTCAATGTAATAGACACAAAGGTAATAAGAATATTTAAATTGCAAAGCAGCTGAATTTTGATGATAGCTTGACCATAGGTCAGATAAAGAATAACAATGACCTCCAAATGATTTAAATAAAAAAAATTATAGGAAACGTCAAAAGTGATTTCATTGAATAGCAGTGCAGATGCAGAACCAGCTCTTGCAGTATCGTACTTGCCATTTCTCCAAAAAATAAAACAACAGACAACAGCAATTCCATCAAATCAGCTTTACTGAAAAATCCCCTACCACATAGTGTACAGAGTTCGAGAAGTAACACGCTTCGCAGCTTTTGCGAAACCTCAATTTCCAAATTAGTTCCATGTACAAATTCGATGCATAGCAAAATAAAAAAAAACTTTCTGTTCTGTTCTGCAGCTTTCTTTCATTGGAAAAACAAGAAAATGGACCAAGAAAGGTTCTTCGAATGTGTATTAGATCAATTTTTGTGAATGTTTAAGAAATTAAAACCAATCGCTTCCCTGCTCACAACTCTGATTTTTTCTGCTTTCCTTTACGGTCATATCCTTTCAGTTCATCCGTAGCGTGTTTAGCGATATATCCGATGAAGTCGTCCACCTCTCGACCACCCTAAACATACAAAATGTTCGATTAGAAAGCGTTTACAACTATTTTTCTTGTACCTCAATAGCTTGCATTTCAGAATTGGTATTTTTGTTCTCAGTTATTCATCAGAATTACGTCCCAAAATATCATCATATGCATCACATTATAATCTCCAAATAATGATTAATGACAACTTACATCGTATCTAACAGGACTGCTCTTATCTTTAGGGTACCAATACAAAGTCGGGAAGCCCTGGACATCAAAAGGCTGCGGAACATCATTTGCAGTTGCGTCAATCTTAACTATTTCAACACCATCTTCTCCAGCCAACTAAGATCGGTATATTTAGGTTAGCATTTACACCAGTCTAACTTTTAATTCGTTACACTAACGTAAATTTCAGAGATTTACCGCTTTGCCAAGCTCATCAAAGACTGGTGCTAATTTCTTGCAATGCCCACACCTGTAATAATGATTTCATAATTATTTACACGTCTCACCACGGCACATTTAGCATTCAATATGCATGATAACGAACATTTCAGAATTGGTAGTTTTTGTTCTCAGTTATTCATCGGAATTACGTCCCAATATTTCATCATATGCATCGTATCAGTTCTTAAGTAACAAAAAAAAATTGCCCCATGTTGCATAGACAGCACTCTGAACGGTATCGCAAAAAGTAAAGTGTACAAATACATGAACTGACAAATAATGAGTTAGGATTACAAAATCACCCAACATAGGGATACATGTATCTGCCAAACCGTAAGGACTAGAACATCATAATTTCGCATAAATATTTGTAAGTGTCAAAGCCCCTTACAGCCTAGCCCCCAGGCAACACCAGTTAGGACCGCTTATAATGAATAAAGAAACCATCCAAATATTTTAAACGGAAATTACAAGGTATTTACCAAGGAGCATAGAACTCTACGAGAATATCCTTATCATTCTTAAGAACAAGTTCCTCAAAATTCTTTCCAACTGCAATCTAAAAACAGTAGAATAAATGTTAGCAAGCAAAAATCATCCAATAACTGTCTCCAGAAAACATTACTTGAATGCAAAATAAGTCTCATTCCTTTTTTACATCCACATTCTTTAGTAATTACCGAGCAACAAGTGCCAATTTTAATTTAATTGCAACAATAAAGGCAAAATTTATCACTAGTGATAAAATTGTTCACGATATAACTATCAGAGCTGTAAATTATTCTTAGACATTTTGAATTGCAAACATCAGTTAAAAGCATAACTCTTCAGGAGTCAGATCACGTTGGTACTACTTGTTCATCATTTGAAAGCAATTCTAGATGTCAATTTCCTTCAAATCTGTCATGTCTTGTAGAAAAGCATACCTTGACTGGTCCATCCTGGTTTTCAGGAACTGGTTCAGACTTCAAGAAAGGCTCCAATTTCTGATCAATGAAGTCTTTAACATATTGTTCAAATGCTTCAACACTATATAGAAAAAAAATGACATGTACGTGATTGCTTCAGTAATCAGAATTACATCTCTTGTTGATCATAATTTACCCCAAAAAACCTTGAAATTGCTGATCTTAGTAATTACTGTTATAGTCTTACCTGAATTCTGCTTTCATGACGAATTTCTCTCCCTTGCTGTTGCGACCAGCAACCACTGGCTTGTCACCGGCAATGTAATCAAATCCAAATTCCGTGAGTTCACTGGTAAATTCATCCTTGTTGGAAATAGCGAAGTTCACTTTCCCCTTATAACCAGAAGCAACCTTGAGAATGCGATTGCGCCAATAATTTGTTCCTGAAAATGCCAACAATGTTCAAAAATCGCACCAAAAAACGGAAAATTCCAATGAGAAGTAAAGTACAAACCTTTTGCGTTCTTTACGTAATCGACTTTGTAATAAGCAACAATTAAAGGTGGTTTGAACTGTTCGTTACTGTCCATTGTACGATGCCCAACTAGTCCATTACTAGGAATAGCAATGACAATGGTAAGCGGCAAAGGCTAATGACTGGGTTTTCAAACCCAGAGAAGTAACTAGCTTTCCCTTACTAATTATCATCGATGAACTTTTGAAGATCGCCAGCATCAGCTTTGCCTTCATAAACTGCTTTAGATTCTTCAAACTTGCTCTTCAAATAACTGGGTCTATACAGAACAACTGCTCTGAAAACGGAAAATCCCTATTAATTATGCTCTGATAAAAGATTGAAAATTACTTAAGGGATAAGGATTACTTACTCCTTATGGCCAGCCTTTTCAAGAATAGACTGGTCCAAGGTGTGCGCAAATCTCGATTTTTCCCTGTATTTGTCAGCAATACTCTTGAAGGCATCCTTCAGTTTACTTGATTCAGATTCAAAAAAGCCTGACAAATATTTTTGAAACATTAGCATAACAATGACTATGGATAAAATAACCACAATCTTGAAACTAAATACTAACCAACAATTCCTACTTCTTCCTTGGCAATAAAATCTTCAAATTCTTTCACAGTTTTCAATTCTTTAGAGCTTGGACCTACTTGAGCTCTCATGAACTTTACAATACCATCTAGAAAAAACGACACAAATTGAGCAAACTACGTTGCCAGATCAGCTTATATTTAGACGAGGAAGATTTAACATTTAAGGCTCACATCATAGGGAATACTCCCAAAAAATGACTTCATTCTAAATCAGAATTACGTCCCTTTGTATTAATCATTTGTGAGCAAAATTAAGTAGCATACTATTTCTTTATAGACGACATCTTAATATTTAAAATTCGAATTTACCCACGCATCCCTTAAAATAATATTTAAAAACGTACTTGCTTCTCTCGGCCCATTGTAATCTTGTGAGAATTGTCCATTTCTAAATATTTTTAGCGTTGGGTATCCACTAACACCAAATTTCCCACAAGATTCCTTTCCACTTTCTGTACAATCCACCTAAAAGGCAAATTAAACGTTGAGAAATTTTCCCTGACTCTCCAAATATATACAAGCCCTGTCAATCGCCATTCATTTATCTGCGAGATCACAAATTTACCCTCAGCACATTTATAATCTGTACAGGGTGTTAAATCCATCCCAGAAACAATACTTCAAAACAGGGATACGAGATTCCTATCCATAAACTTATTTTTAAATGCACCAACTGACTACCAAAAACCAAACTGGTATACAATTATTATGAGGAATCAGTTACCTTTACTAGAGCAACTGGTGGATCATTGCTTTTTAGCATGGTAGATGCTTTGTCAAACTCTGGAGCAAGCCTCTTACAATGACCACACCTAAAAAACAGGCATCTGGTTATTACAGTAAACCAAAGCAATGTTTCCTTTTTCAACCATAAAGAACCACTAAAGTTATGAACAACGTTTTGTGCATTATCACCTCTATATTCATAAATGCGTTTGTAAGATAGTTGTCAAACTAATTTCAACAGTGTTAATGTTTCAAATTTTCTGTTCAGTTTTAGAAAGCAGCCAGACGTAACCACAAAATTTACATAAACATTTATTCGTTGCTCATTGAATTCAGTGGTGACATTTCAAGAATCAGGTATGACCTGTCAATAGCATGTATTCATTTTGTATCCTGCTACATTATTGCAAATAAAAAGCCATGATGTTTGGTAGTTGCATGCAATCTGTATCCGCACCAAAAAACCCACTCATATCGGAGGTTATGGAGAGGCTTTGTGTTAACCAATTTTGTTTTCTGTTCAATGGTTTTGAGCACATCTGTATACATATTGCATGCACCAACCTTAGTTGTAGATTTATTGTGCAACATTATCTTTGTAGGCTATATCATTTTCACGACAAGATTGTAACGGAGAAAATGTACTGCACATACAAGAGACAACAATGGGACTTGCAGACTGGCACAGTGGAGGAAGATGTTTGTCTAATCTTGACGGAAATTTACTTTATTAGTGGGAACATGGGTGGGGGTCAAATGTCGGCTGGGACGACAAATGGGACGTCCATAAAGGCCAGCCCCCAAATTGTATTGTTTTTTTGTGATGACGTCAGCAGCCATTGGAGAAAAGATTGTTTTACAAAGTTCGACACGTTTGGGGGTTTAATTAGACATTGTGGTTGGATTATGCAGGGCATTGCAGGAGTATTGTATATTTACATAGGGGTGGTTGAAGTAGATGCTGTCTCCTCTTAGCCACCTGCTCGGTCTTTTGAAATTTAAATAGGAATCCTGTACTTTATTCATATCTTTTATTTTACACATTTTCGATGACTATTTATTGTCAAGGTCGAAGTTATCAATTGTTGTGCACTTTGAAATGGTCAATTTTAATGCGCCAATTTGAGAGGGCAACGACTTCAAAACAAAATTCAAAAAGTCATTTTTTTGCCTGAACAGTTTGAAGCCGAAATAATATGCAACCCGTACAAAATCGTCCCTTCCAAATGCATCATTGTGTTAGACAAAGCTTTTCGTACAGCCACGTGTCAAATTTGACCGTGACGTACATCCTATTGCCTTGTGCCTTAAACTAATCTAGGCTTATAGACAAAAAGCAGCATCCGGATAAGCCAACCAACCAATGAGCCAAATGATGGCTTTAGCAAGGGAATGAGGAATTCAAGAGCGGCTAATTAAACTTAGTTTAAGTTTTTGTCTTAAATTACTTAGGCCTACAGTACAGTAGCCCAATGATGATGCCACGAATACAAAATACTTTTTAAAGTGCAAAATGACCTGTAACCCGTGCAAAAACGCTTCAGTGAATCTAAATTTAACCTAGAAAAGGGATCAAACACAATGCATTTTAGGACTAAAATGCCAAATCATCCATGAGGAAAACTTACCAGGGTGCGTAAAATTTGACCAGCGCAACTTCATGTTGTGCCAAAACACTTTCAAAATCGGAATCCCCTAGTTCTAAGACATCGCTAGCGTTGATGAATGGAATTATAGCGAGCAGAAAACTTATTAACAACTTCATTTCTAATTATTTTTACGGATTCCCACTGCCCAACAAGCAGCAAACAACGACGAATACACCGGTAAAAATGAAGGATGTTCCGACCAAAGGGAAAATGCACTCACAAAAATCAACGTGGCGCCACGTTCTAAACGCTGATTGGCCAAATCCTAACTATGGCACGATATCCTGGTCTTGACACTAGCAAACACAGAATTATTATGAGTCTAGCATTCGTGTAATTGATACATAATTGCTAAAAACTTCAAATTATAGTCTAAATCTTGAAAATACTGACAAAATACGACGCCACTTAATTTCATTTTTAGTGTCGTTCTATTGTGTAGAATAAATTAAATTCTAATAAAATGCACGCGCACAGCCGGCCGGTACCGGGCAATTTCGGCAATGTAGCGTTTGTAATCGACTTGGAAATTCTCGCTGTGCTACACACCAGACAAGCCGAAGACGAATCATCATTGCCGAAAACGTCTAGCGCGAGCCGGCGTTCCATACAAGATTTTATTGCACTGAAATGTATATCCGCCCATATGGCTAATGTTGACGATTTTGATGACCGTGTCATTTGAGCAATAGATGGGAAATGATTACGTGGACAGGGATATCTGCTGATGAAAATGTCTTCTAGCAGTTTCGTGTTTTCCATTTTCACGGGATTTCTATGCGTTTTAATATTAGCTCACACCGTTCCTGAGACGGATACCGGTAGCAACAAAAATGTGGGTGAAAAAAAAACCGTCGAAACCCTTAGTACTGTCAACAAATCGCTGGGTCTTCCCGATTCTCCTAGTGTAACTCCTGTGACAACGGCAGATACGAATAATACTAAGCCGCAGTCGACAGGTGGATCGTTTCTCTATCGTTTCGAGAAAAACGGTGCGATTCTAAGGGCATTTTATGTGGTGGTGGGCGTGACTGCCATCGTCATTGTTTACTTTGTGGTCAGAGCTGTTAGGTGAGTGTCCAGCAAACAAAAACCACATCTTCTCTGCCTTTGATTTGCTCTTAATAAAGTTATCATTCAGTGTGATTTGTTGCTTTACCTCGAGACGTTTTGTCCAGCTCTGAATTTCTGGACAGAGCTGCATGCTATATAGGATATCTGGTCGCATGAAGAACTTGAAAGACTAGGGCCCTAAACACCTTGCCAATTGATGTGTTGTCACAAAGCAAAACTGGCCGACATTTCAGTTTCCCCAGCTTTCCCAGGTCATCAATTTCCCTGACTATAATCTGGGAATTTCGCACACAAAAAATCTAGCAAACTTGGGGAAATTTTGATTGAAATTTCACCCAGACGCCCTAGCTGCATTTGTTATCCTACATAACACATGTTATAGGTTTATAATACACACAGCAAACTATGGGAAGTGGTAAACAGGGTTGTTGCTTGGAACCAACTTACATAGCACTCCATGTTTACCAACCTCGAATATTATCTTTGAATTCATTGGGATGCTTGTATCCGATTTTAAATTCCTTATCAACTGGTCAGGGTTTTATTTCTCATGTTGACAATCAGATAAGTTCAACCTCAGTTTGAAATTTAGCCACACTTTTCACAATCGCAAGTTTTCTTTGACCTACCAGTGCATAGAGTAAGTGGCTGTAAAATCAACTTATTTAAATATATTTCGAAATACCCCAAAAACGGTTATACCAAGCATGACCATTGTTTCCCAACCAGCTTTCCTGAGTTATCTCTAAAATGATTTTCTCATCATGCAGAATCCTCATACCTCATTCACATAGTGCGCCCAAACTAGTTTACCAGCCCAGTTGAGAACCTATGTGGTTGAATCAATAAATCCAAGTGTGCTTGTCCGATTTAGGAAATCTATCACGGATGTTCTCAACTATGTTGGTAAGCTAGTTTAGGTGCATTGTGTGAATCGGGACAATACTTGATCGATCATGCCAAGAATACGTTTTAAAATTTGTTGTACCCTGAGAAGGCATTAGTTTTAGCATCTTTTTAAATTGTCTTTTAGATTACGAAGAAAGCGAAGCAAAACTCGCAAATATGGGATCATTGCCAAAAGTGGGGATGTGGAGATGACACCTTTAGAGCAAGATGATGATGATGATGACATGACTGTCTTCGAGATACCATCCAACCACCTTCTCAGGAAATGATAGGAGTAGGAGGTGGAACTGGAACTATTGCACAATGCACACCTATGACTTTCTTTTAAAATTGAGCATCCTGATCGTTGCCAACTAGTATTACATGGAACGGACAAATGTTTGGAGACCAACACCTATCTTCCCAACTACATGAGAATATATTTTAAAATCCCTACAAGTGAAGAAAATGCAAGCGTATGGGTTTCTCCTAAACCCTGTTTACTATTGTTACTTGGATCATTTTTTATGTTTCATTGTGATTGTATTTTAAGTTATTAACATGGCTACTTCTTTTTCTTGCAGTAATGTTGTAGATGTAAACAAATTTAATATTATGATTTTTTAAAGTCCCCAATATATCTAACAAGTTGTGTTAATTAAATTGCCATGCACTTTCATGATTTCATGTTACATAAAAAGCGTTTGACCCAAGCTTCTCGCCATGCGTATTATGAATGTAATCGTCAGGCATATTCATGTTGGTGCTTCCAGAAAAAATGCTCGAGATATTTTTAATATGATAATATACAAGTCAGGAAGTCAAAAAATTGTCCTGTGTGACTTTGTCAAAGCTATCTTTTTGGGTGAATCGAGCAAGGTTATGAATAGCTGGTGCTATCATCAAAATCAGTTAGAAAAAAATACATTATGTCTAAAATGAAACTTATAATTACAGGGTCCAGTAAACCTCAGCAGAACTTGCATTAAATAGCAACAAATGTTTACGATTACAATCCTGGATTATTGAAATTCAGGTCTGGTATACGATCGCACCAAAAAGCTTAAACATAAAGGTGGGACCAGTAAATGCATTTTGGTTATGGTGTAGTGCAGTATTCTTGTTAGGCTAGTTTTGACAAAGCTTTTGATAACTTCCTCCCCCCAACCCCCCCTCCCCCAACAACAAATTCAACGTTTGACAATTTTTCATTACAACTTGTATGTTCTGTTTATTTTATGATTGGGGTATGTAAATATTAGAAGAAACTTGATTTTTAAAGATTTCCTAATTTGCAACTTGAAGGAACACAAGTCCTGGATAGATTTGGCAACACGATGTGTCCTGCCGTAATCACCTTGTTACTAGTCAAGTTCATTAATTACATTTCGCTATGTCGGTAGCACTTGCCAAGAGAATACTTGTGCCTCTTATTAACTGGATTGCATTGAATTTGTCATTGTGATAGATAAGTGGAGATTTCCAGGCCCATGTGGTCTACTGTAAGCAGTTCAAATGATGTACCTGTAGTTATTTTTTCAAAGTGAAATGTGGAATTCCAAGACTTTGTTTTTAAATTGCTATGTATTGATCACTTCTTTGACCGAGTTGATTGTGTTCAAGGAAATGTGCAGAAAATAATGATTGCCAGTCACTTGCACATGCTTGTATTAAAGCCACGATGAATATAAAACTGAATTTTAGCCATGAAAATTAAAACTCAGTTCATGTGTGAATGTCATTAATACATTATCTACAAACTTTTAAGGTACATCTAATAATTGTTAAATAAATATCTTGGATTTTGTGAATTTAGTTTTAAGCTCCATAGTTGACCATGCAAAAAAACTTATTGGTTTAGCACTTGCAATTCAATTCGACGCAGTACCCAGCAATGAGATGAACAACACCACTGAGGTTTCATTCAATGACTCCCTCCACCAATGTAAAATTTTGCATTGAAGTAAAATTCGTTCCTCAAAAGTATGAACTTACTCAAAAGAATGAAAATCCATCTTTCACGTTCCAGTCACAGTAAACGTAACTTCCAAATAAACAATTGCATGTCTAAAAGCACTTTCATTGATCGGACTCTGTGGTACAAGAGAAAAAGAAACTTGTCAATTAAAACTGGTGTAATTCCTATAGTTCATATAATAGGTAAATTACATTTGTCATTGGTTACATTATGTACAAGATATTTACAAATAGTGTGGTTTCAATATGGCAGCAGTAAAGATTCGTAATCAGTTTTGACTAAACTTCATTGGAGAATATCGAGAAAACAGTCCCATAAATCTCCTTCACTGCTGGAAATACTTAAGATTAATTACAATAGCACTTGGGCAATAAATCACAAAATTGTTCGAACACAGAAAATGCATTCCTGCCACATGATGTGAAGCTAGCAAAGACTCGGTATAAGTACAACAGCTCCGAACTAGAGGATTACGATATTGACGTTGGCCAGATTTACTACAACTCCCAAGACAGTGATTATTTAACACTTGGCAAATCAAAGTACTTTCAGAAGAAATCTCGAGGCTACAGGATCAATTGTACCAATTGTGTGTAAATGTATAAATAAAAGTTTGAAAAGAAAAAAACTGTACAAATGCAAAAGTCACCAAACAAAAGTTGATATAGGAGTGTTCACCTGTTGTGAAATAGCACGGAAAGATCTTACTATATATTTGGACTATAAAGAGTATAAAAATGATGGACATGATGATGAGCACACCACATGAATTCCCCACCCTGCCCTGTAATATTATAGGACCTGGCTTTGAAAACATCGGTGGTTTGTTAATTTAAACCTGGTTAGGATATTTTAAGATAGCCTATTTTAGCAAATAAATTAACTGTACATGTACCAGGAGTTGCACACAAACCTGTTAATGGTTAATGTTTTAAATTTGTTGTCCTGATAATATTTCTTTTCGACGCCACGGGAATTTTTATAAATTGAAAATGAAACATACGATGCAGGACAGAAATGTGATTATAAATAACTTTGTAAATCTTATTGCAGCTTATTAGTGAATTAATAATGAATTTTGCCATGAACATGGAGCCATGTGTACCAGTGAGCAATTGAATTACAACAATATCATAGAAATTTAACCAGATCAAATGGCAATTTTAAACGATTATGGAAGAAATAAGACTACAAATTTCAAACCACCAGTATTTTTTACACTCGTCGTGAAACAACATATCTGAATTCAGTAATCTGGAGTAAAGCCAAAGTTGTAGCCTATACTTATCACTATTTTTAAAAAATAACTAAAAGGCGATGTAAGTACATAACTCAAACCATAATGAGAATTACATGTACAAGTAACAAGCACTCAGTTCAAATTTAAAAACAAAGTTATTCTTACGGCTGTTTTTAAATTGTTTAAACTTTTCAGTCAATACTGGATATTTACTCGCATGAAAGTGAAGCAAGGAAACTTGTTTTCTTGGAAGAACCACATAATAACCATCACAGCCACATAGTTTAGTCTTGCACATGTAAAATGTGAGCTATTCTTAAATTTTTACATAACAGAAATGGACAGAATTGTTACTGTGTAAATATACTTAGTTTATACAAGTACAGCTCAAGAAGCAGCAGTAGTATGGGGCTATAGTCAACTGTCGCTTAAGCTTTTTATTCCAAATTACAGGAATTTGTGGTTATCTCAAAGATGTGAATTATTGAGTATCATTCATGAGAGTATTATTGCAAATGTTGAGTGTATGATTACTTCTATGAACAATAAATAGGGAAAATCACCAAGATATAATGACTAGATATTAAAATGCACAATCCAGCTGCTTAAATTCGGGTGTAGTACACACTGTATATATGGCAGTGAGGGTCAGGACAAATAAAAGTGGCATGCAACAACTACTAGCTCCACAAAATGTTGGATTTGACAGCATTTAAGGATACTGTATTTTCGGGTTAACCTGACAGGTCCAAATTAAAAAAGTATAACACGGATTATGAAAAATTTAAAAACTCCTCCCAACAAATGTTCATTGCACAATAATACAGAAAATGCCAAAAGAAAAATTTCCAGTTTCAAATGCGATTATTTATAATTCCTACAACAGCGCCATTTGTTATGGACAATGTTAGGATACCCAAAACCATGCCAGAATGATAATGGCTATTGAAATTTGAGCAACGTTTTACACACTATATGCTCAGTAACTGGATTGGAAAATACATATAAGGAGGTAACTTGATATCAGTTTTAACGCGTCGGGCTTTACGACCAATACCTGCAGTTTTTCTAGTTTTAAGAACAATCAGATCCAGTAGATTTAAGAACAGCTCTTAAATATCTTCTATGAAATGCATGTATACACATTTTTACTCGTTTTGAAAACACCACATCCTTTTGTTGCAGATGCTCAAAGAACAGCTGATCTAATGTTTAACAGAGGATCACTGAACTTACCCTCATACCATATATTGGCATACGTGAGACAAGACGAGAAGAACACTGACACAATTGACGTGGATTACGTGATGCTCTCAGTAGACTCACACCTGGTGCTTGTGGGCAGTATACAGAGAACTGTCTCCTGAGGTGCTTTTGGTGACAGCAACCATGTTCGTGCACTTCTTTTCAGGAATGAATACTGTTTGTGAAGATCAGGAAAGAGTGGGACATTTTCTGTGCTTATTCTTTCACTTAATTCACGGATGTAGCTCCGAAATCACTAAAGATAGCTGATTGTACTCGTTAGGACCAAAATCCTAGAAATCCAAACATGTAATTATATAAAGCTCCTTTTCTGAATGCCTGAACTGGCCTATGTATGAAGAGTAATAGTAAAAAACATCATTTGTTTTAGGATGAACGACTGGGTGAAATCATACCTTAGGATTATGCCTTGCGTGTTCAAAAGCATCACAGAGATTATGAATAAGCTTAGTCTTCCTACTGCTAGCCGACGCACCACCAATTAAAACATTGAATAGATGCGACCTTAACGACTCCATCAATTTTCTTTTACTGTTTGGATATTTCTCCCGCAAGCGCTCCTCTATTGAAATTCGTGATAATTTTGTAAATGTGATGATTTTATCTTTAATATATTTCTTCAATAATTAGTTTACTCACCAAATGCCTTGACGTCGTCAACTGCTTTCATCCTATAGTAATGAGATTTACTTTCTGAAAGTGAAATATAAAACATTCGAATGTAGCCCAACTGTTAGAATGTACGGGGAATTAATAATTGAAGAAAAATCCCAAATTGAACTTTTCTCAAAAACGAGCGCATTTTCGGGGTTTCATGAACATTTGACCAAAAAATATGAATAAATTACTTAGAAGAATTTCACTCGATGGATTTAAAATAATTCTGTCGGCTTGCAGAGATCGCGGCTCGAGCAAAAGTTCACTTATTCGAGTGAGTCTCGCATCGACAGATCGCCGTAAAGTCTAAAAATCAAGTGAAAAATTTATTAGAAATCAGTACATATCATGTAAAATAAAAGTGAATCTAAACTTTCATGCAAGTCAAATTGCCATATCTAAAAATGGTAAAATAACTCAAGAATGGAGATATACCTTAGGAGCATCATGCCCAATGGGTACATGTGGACCTCGTCGATTTCTGAGAGCAAATCTTGAAATTTCTCGTTTTCCAAATAGAAACAGCAGCACAAATGTCTGAAACATATGGCTTATTTTTTACAATCATCAAAAAGGGATATAGCAAAGTATAAACAATAATAAATTTACTTTACCAAAACGCCACAAGCAATGAATATCACTATCGTTACTCCAGAAAAGCCTGTAAACTTTTCGGCCATTTTTACTGGGGCTCCTGGGCCTCAGGAGAAATTGAGCTGAAAAGGTATGACACATGATTTTAGTGATAACTTTCATACAAAAGTTGCAGGCAGTAAGCTAACATATTTCATTATGCCTGTATAGTTTTGATCAAACAAGCTTATTCTTACATTTGCCACATTACCCAAAGCATGTTTAAATTTTTTCAAACGAAACTCCACTCAAATATGCACACAGCAAATGTAGGCCTAGGCTACTATTGAATAGGATAAATAATTTAAGACATATAGAGCCTATGGTTATAGAAATTGTGGGAATGAAGCATTTCTATAATTTGTTTCACAACTGAAAATTTACCATACCATCTTGTCTGATCATCCATGTGCCTTCACCATTTTCAACATTTTTGTGAATTGTTTCGATATCGAATATCTTGAATTCATGCCTGATACCACAACCCTAAACACTGGAAGCCACTGATACCAAAGGTTTACCAATGATAACTTTTGTGAATCGACTACCTGCCCATGGCAGCCTGTTGGTGAGTATAACCTTGCTAGAAATTGTCGTGATGTAATTTTATATCTAGCACATGGGTTAGTCAACAGCTTGACGATAAAGTCCCGTTAATCTGTCACCTGGACGTAGTTCTATACTTTTCCCATATATCTTTTTATTTCCCAACACACGTGATTACCAGTTCATTTATTGCCTTTTTATGACTCGATATGGCAAAGGTAATATTTCACACCTAGTAAGATAGTGGAACGGTTCAAAGAGGATAGCGAATAGTTATTATGATCAGTACTGCCAGATTTCTGGAAATATGCCTAGAAAGAGAAGCCTCCCAATTTTTGGAAAATCTTTGCAATTCTCCACTGACCATAACAGGTTAATATTGTAATTTGCATAACATATGCATATAACATTTTCACTACTACTTTCATTAGGTAGGTAAATAAAGGTAACCAAAGGTAAACACGATTTCACTAGTTGATGCTGGTAGTATAACACATTTATAAAGATATCTCATAGCTATTACTCCAGTCAAGCCTATATATGCATACATCCAAATTGAGCTAGTACATGTACCACTCTTTATTACGTGGCAACCAATTAATGTTGCATATGGTTTTATTTAGGCATATCTTGGCAGACGTCCCAATCACATGATAAATCAACACAATCAGTGAAATAATTATGCATTTGTGTTTCCTACTGAAAAATTAAGAAATATAACCTGAAAAAATTCAATAATCAAGTTTCAATCACATCAGTGGCGCATACAAGATATACTTCTAAGGGGACATCATCTCCAATCTCCAATGGAGAAATTTTATGTTTTGGCGCAAAGGAATTTTACCCCAAAACTGGACCTCCCAATAACGTCCAAGTTGGACATGGACAACCACAATGTTTGAACATACCCATATACAGCATATAACAGTACATAACACACTATATGCATGCATGTACATGTACGTATACACAACCATATTTTAGCGATTTTTGCCATTACCGTGTAGGCTTTAATTACACTGCTGCATGCATGGGGTTCAGATACAACTCAGAACGCGTAGACCAGGATGTTTCACAAATAAATAATTCTTTGGCGCTTACTTACCAATCATTAGAATAAGCCTAACAATTCGAATAAATTTGCTGGCTCGTGTAACTTTCGATTTTGCATTGGTTCGCTGCACACGAAACGAAATATACGCCCATTTCATCAATAAAAGAAATCAACTTACAGTATTCCATGTGAATGCCTTAGTCAGTGCAATGAAATACGCAGAATTTCGTGTAAAACACGTAAAATACATGAAGTCAATCACCTGTGGACACGCAAGAAATTCGCCATTTTATGAGCTATCAATCAAAGATCTAGGGGGCGTTTCGAGCGGCAATGTCAAAATCGAATCTGTAGTGGATATTGGTCGAAAAGTTGAAAATTCAATTTGAAAAAGTAATAAGAATTTGCGTAATACCGTATAGATCGTTATACCGTCAAGGTCAAGTTATAAATCGCCAATACGAAAACCTGGTTTACGTCAGCTAAAAGTTCAGTACAGGGTGGCCCAAAAATGTTTCGCGCATTCCATATTGTTCTTCCAGCACTAAAAAAGAAAATTATTTGAAAAATTCACCCAAATTAAAGTTATACAAATATCTTGTCATAATGTTACATTATGACACATTAAATTCCCCTAGATGTTTAGGAGAGCCAAATGACAATGTCATAACTTTTTTTTATTACTTTCTTACTTGTTTTGTATAACTTTAAATTAGTTGGTATCCAGTTTTTTTAAAAAAAAAATCGCCTACACCATAACAGTCGACATTAAATTTAAACCGAAGAATGTTTGCTTGAAAATCCACACTGTAAATATATACATGTAAGTTGAAATAGTTATTTGAATTTGCATTTTTTTCAAACACTACCTGCTTGTGTTTTACTTACAGAAATGTGTTGTATGTTTTCAGAAATCTGCATATTTCAACAAAATGTGTTCTGAAAAAATAGTACACACTGCTTGCATATTTTCACAAATTTCACACTGACCAATATATAAAAAACTGTTATCACCCTGGCATTTTCGATTTGTATTTTTTGAATATAGACATATAAGACATGAAAATATGGCCTAAATAATACTATTTGACAAGGTTTAAACTTTACTCTAGCTTTTTGCTAAAACAAAATGACCATTACGATAGATTACATTTTTTTTTTATCTAAAATTCCCTGAACATAATGACAATGTCCACTGAAATTGGAACAGTAGACCTAAACAACAGAACATTTTACAAACAATCAATGTTATGGTATATTTATGTATGTAAGACTGGACAACTTGTGCTATTCAAAAAATTCAGTGTTCAGATTTCCCTGGAGTCCAATTTAGTTTAAAACTCAAAAAAAACAAAATGATACCAATCAGCCATTATGACATAAAGATGGAATATCGCAAAAAAATATATTGGCTTGTATAAAATTCGTTAGATAAACAATCCAAAGGTTGCCCTGGAAACCTATCAGCATTTTTCTACAATTGAAATGACAATAAACCAAGCTCAGACTTCATATTAGACAAAAAAGCAAAAAGTTCTAATATGAAAAACAACGCATGATTTTTGTTGTGTCTAATAACACTCACTTTATTTTCAATATTGATAGACGTTTAAACCATTTCCAGCTCCGCTGACAATATTGAATTGAATTGGGTCTGCACATTTCAAGAAACTGGATAAGGAGATGGAATGTTTCAGTAGATTTTTGAAAAAAAATAAAATAAAATGTTAAATAACTACATAACTAATTACTTCACTTCAACTACACACAATAGTATAAACTCAAGCGCATTAAAAATCTATGTGGGTAAAGTACGTAACATGCACACACATCGTTCAAAAGACGAAACAAAACAAGACAACCGTACTACTAAATAAACGAACATTAAACAAGTCTTGTAAGAGATACCACCATGACAAACGATAAACAAATACGGTTCAAATACCCGTTCTTATATAATGGTATATATAGGTATATTAGAAAAAAATACTCTGATGTAACTGTCAAAAAATATTGAATCGTCTAAGAAAAATGGGCTAGAAGCAGAATCATAATCCACGTATTGGGTACAATTTCATAATGCATCCCCATTCCCGATTAACATAAAACAAAAAAAAAAAACAATTTGTATTTTTTTAGAAAGTCAGAGCTTGCGAAGATGGCCATAAGATGAATATTACTAGTTCAAATCAGCACACTTCAAATACATGTCAGAATTTTGATTGAAAATCAGTTGCAGGAAAATTTCAAGATCAATAATACTGATTTGTAAACAGTTATAAGACAGGAAGGAATAGTAGGTGATATGCAGTATGAATTTCCTATTATTACCGATAGCCATCATAGAGTGAAAAATTAAATGGGTTGTTCATCGATTGTCAAGGTGACACCGAAAGCATCTACCAATTAAGCTTGTCGGAAACATACCTTTGACATAAACGAAAATGTGTGGTTCGCTATAAACAATTAACCCATGTCTAGCTTCTATATCAGTGTACAGCTTCCAGGCCACAAATCATTTTAATTGTACAATGGCAGGAGGAAAATGGTTATCGACTCACAAACAATTAGCTAATAACTTCTAGACCGTGAAGTCGAGGATACAATTGTTTCGTTTTTCTTAAATTTAGATATCACAGTACAATAGATGGATGATTATAAAATTACAGCACATGGACAACCAATGGCACGATGGACATTATGATAATAGCGATTAAACTCTGAAATGAAATAACAAAGATCAAACTGGGGCTTAAATTAAAGCTGCTTGCAGTGCACCACTGCCAAGCCATGGACATAGTCCTTCTTCCTTATCCCCATTCAGCTGGATTAAGTATACATCTTATATTAATTAATACGATAGAAACGAAACATCTACGAACTTTTAAATACTGGTAATAAGTCAGTAGAATTCATTTTCTATTTTTAGTGATAAAGGCAATAGAAACGAAAATTCACAGAGTTTTGGTCTGATCGGACTCGGACAGAGACATTGTGCTCGTACATGCATTCTGAGACTTCTGCGCATCTGGCATTTAAATATTTCTACATGTGCTCCCGGACGTCCTAAGCAATTTTTAACGCATGTAATTTACCCGATATTTGTTGACACATATTCTGTCAAGTGTTAAATTAGATCAAATTGTTTTTTGGAGCATGTTTAAACAGCTCAAGCTATTCCTCGGCATAAACTTAAGCATATCGCAAAGGTACGCCGACCTCATACGAAAAGATTTTATCACAAGTATACGAGGAACTCACAGGTGTAACGGAAAGAAATTAATGAAATCTAGCAGTCTCATCACCAAATAAGAACGAATCAAAAAGCTCACCACATATTTTGATTTCACAATGGAGCTTGTGTATGAAATGCTTTACTATAAATGCAACAAATTAGTACTAATTTCCACGTCTCAATTTCAAAATTACTACATCCCCTTCAAAGAACCAATAAGTGATCGTGCATCCTTCTTTAGAGCTACTCGCTCGTCTAGTGCGTTTTGCAAAAAAACAAAAACAATTTCAACAAATTAGGTAACATGCGCTGGAACTTCAAAAAGAGGCACAGTCAAAAGTAACTCTTTTAATCGATGCTCTCAGTTTAAAGATTAACAGAAATGCGCCCTCTACAACGTGCCACGAATGGAAAAAATGCGACTTCCATTTGATAACTATCGGAAATGAAAGTGGCTCGCACTTCAGTGGATTTCGATACCAGTGCTGTTCTGATACCATGGACAACGAACAAACCTCTGATGGACAATGTAGGAAAGTAGGTCAATAGTAGGGCAACACCAGTTCTCTTTCGGGCAGCTGACGCAACTTCATCGACCCATCTGCCCCGCACGAAAATAGTCGATTGTTATTGTCCACGTAAAGTTGGGCAACACCTGGGCTGATGTTGCGGAAAAACGAATTCCTTGAATGTTCTCCGGGAAAATTAAAGACACAATTGTGCTGTATAAGGCCCCAAATCTTAGAAAAGAGGCAAGAACAATTTGTTAACGAAGGAACGTTGTGGCAATTTTTGTATTTTGCATCCATCAACGTTAATTTTCGCAATTACAGCATGACCATAAATTAACTCCAGGGTTAGAACTCTGGAACAAAATAGAATTTCGAGAAACAGTGCACCTGTTGGCAAATCGACAAGTTATTAATTTCACCCACTTGGCTGAATTTGTCAAAAGGCGTTACCTGCACTGCAAGATTGCATCTACTCAACAGAAAGTCACGTGTTCTGTGGTTGAGTACTTTTTTGGACATATCCGTGTCACCAAAGATGCTCAAGTTGAATCTTTAAATTTTAAACTTGATGAGTTGCCCAGTCAGATACATTAAACCGTTTATCGAAATCCACGTAATCACCAACCCCGGAGCAAATTTATGGACACGATGTACACGTATATCAGGTGCAGAAATGAAAACTTTCAAGTTTACCTTGATATCTCCATCAGCAGAGCCAGTCACAATGAACTCCTCAGCCGGATCCAATGCCAAGCATTTTACCGCAGACTCGTGGGCCTGAAAACGATGTCGCAAAGTTCTTTGACGGACGTCAAAAATGCTGACAAAGCCTTTTTTACCAGCCGAAATAATAGCCTGATGCTGAGGTGCATATAAAATAGAGGAACAGCCTTGATCGTGGCATATAAACGCTGAAACAGGCCATCGAAACATTAAAAAAACCATCGGATAATGAAAGCAAGACCGAATAGCAAAGAAAGTGGTTACCATGCACCAAAGCCTTCGACTTTGGCAGCAAAGTGTCCCATAAGCACACATTCTTGTTTTCATGTGATTGACCAGCTGTGGCTATCAAACTGGACGAAGATACGAATACAAAATCGCTCGTTTGTTTGGTGTGGCATTGAACGCTCTGCAAAAGAGACATCATTCATTCCAAATTTTTCCATCATCATAATTATAAAAGAAAATGTCATAAATCAGTTTTCTTACAAAGAATGAGGTATTTGCCGATGAGCTGATTCCCACTTGCCAGAGGCTTAAAGTCCCATCGCCATCACCTACACCAAACTTAGAACAAATGTGTCAAACCATGAGTACCAGGAACATTCTTTGGTCCTTTATATTCTCACGTGTTCTGAATGAAAACTGTTGAAAACATAACTATAGCGATACCAGAAAGCAAGAAGCCGATATCCTACCTTGTTCCCTTGCGGATTAAACCGCACTCGATTGACTTTAGCATATGTACCAGCATGACGAGGCATGGCTAAAGGTTGCGAATGACCCCATTCCCACAATCGAACAGTTCCATCAGATCCTCCCGATAAATCTGTAATAAATATGAACATACATTATGTACATTTGAATTAAATGGTCATGTTCACAAATTGGCCATCAATGTCGTTAATCAATAAATAATAAGCTACCCATTTCTAAAACTGAACAGCTTACCCCCTTTAATTACTTGCCTAATTACAAATTCAACTTACAAATTGGTAGAAGAGGATGTGCACTCATTCTTCTCACACCATCAATCTTGTGTTTCATCAGCTAGATCAAGATTACAAAATTAGAATTTTCACACCAAGTTATTGACAAAATGGAGAGTAAAATTTGTTTTCGAGCATGACCCAAATATACATGTACACACAAACTGCAATAACTTCCACATTTTCGTTTTACATATCAAAAATACGTGGATGTTTTATTAATTTAACATCGGGAAAAAATTGTTTTCCATAACAAAAAATAATGTATGAAAAAAACCAAGTACCTTTCAAAGTTCACAATGAAACAAAACAATGCTATGATATGGACTAATGAACTCACCGGTTTCATCAAGTGTCGACTTCTCTCAATAATGAACTGACAAAAATGGGGATTTGTGGCCCCAGGAACATTGAGACCCTTAAACTAAGGGGACGCACATCAATATGGCAGAAAAAGCAGCACCCAAGGACAGACATATAAGGCAAAGTTTGGAAAGAGAGAAAAAAAGACAATAGCAAAGGAGACGAGAGTTAAAACAACAGACAAGAGTTAAAAGAGAATTTAGCTTCTTAAAGGGAAATGGAATTGGGTGAGATGACCAAGCGTCAAATATCAATGTGGACAACATGTACATCAGCATCAACAACTGGGTCGCTAATCGCTATAAACAATGTGAATGTTAAGTATGATGCGACCAATATGAATGTTATTGCTTACCACCGTTGTCGCGCGTCCTGTCTGACTCGTAAATGGGGATGGCGATGGTCCTGTTGGGCTGCTAAAGGCAGAACTTGCTGTTGACCCAGTATGACTCGCGGACGAATGTAATTGAGCTAACATGGGCCGATCGGCAGCAGTCTGAACAACGAGATAATCAGCCGATGGAAGTGCTTCATTCCCTCTAATTAAAAACGTAAAACCGTAATCAGAAATCCACATTTCGAAGAAGGTACTCTATCGAACAAAGCGGTAGCACACCTGCCATTCAGTAGGTCAAATTCGCACTCGTCTTCCAACCACGAAGGTGGTTCCAAGAGCACTGAAATGTCTAATTCCTGCAACTCTTTACCCGTTGCCAATGCTATAATGCCACTGTTGATCTATGGAGAAAGCGCAAAATATGTTTAGGGCAATAACAAACTTGCCAGCACAAAAAACAATTTTTTAATTTTGGAGCGGGGAGTATTCCTAACTACACGCATATCTTTAACTTACCCACAGGCATTGCATTTAGTCAAATTAGCATTCTGGAAAACTAACTAGTGATTGAGGATATTTCTGACTGATGTGATTTGCATCAAGATGAAACCCGTATAGGAAAATGTATAGGATTACAATTTAACTTTGGGGATGGCTACGCCATGATGTTTTTCCTTACATTAGTCTGACCAACTATCATTATATATGATCAATTAATATATATATGTGCAATGAAAGTTATGATGTGCCAATAGCGATTTTTTTTGTAAATGACTCTGGAAACATTTAAAATGATTATTTAAAACAGATATTAAGTGAATGCGACTAATATTAGATTTAAAAAATCATATCTTGAAGGTTTTAAGGCAAACAGCAATTATAAAGCTTGCAATTATTAGCTGTAAAAAAATAGATACAAGCAGAAAACTATGTAAAATCTGCTGCATATTAGATGCAAAGCACACGAAACATGCAAATTACTTCACATAACCTCCAGTATAACAGTGCAGTGTAGTCAATACAGCCACAAAGGAACACATAAGCGACATTAGAGTAATGTGCATTGGACCGACATTGAGAATCACCAATTACTACTGAATAGTCTGATATATTTACAACTTTATTCTTAACAGCATAATTATACTTATATGCTACATAATTACATACTAACGAGTATAAATTATAATGGTTCGAACACACACGGTATCAGCGAACAATTTTGTTAATTTTAAAGTAAACAATTTTGTACTTTTTCATCTCATGGGAAATTTGCAAATATCTATATCTGCAATGAAACTGTTCCATTGTGGCTGTGAAAACTTTTTCATGTCATGGATTAATCGCTGCCAAAAGTTAGTCATGCATTGACAAATTCATGAAGAGGAAGAAGAAGAGAAGAATCTTACGATCTAGCAAAAATAAACAAAGAGAAAAAAAAAACATTAAGCCAAGTAAAAAAAATGCATCACATTAAAAAAAAATCATTCTACCTAGTAAGTCTACTGATAGTAAACAAACACAAGAATAAGATAGCATATTTAAATCAAAAGCAATTTCAGGCTTGCATATCCACATCCCTGGTAGATTTCAGAATATTACTACCGTAAAGTAAAGTTTTGCCTAAATTACCAGCAGCTGTAAATAACTACAGCAACTTCAAAATTAAGCTGTCGTTGTGGCATTCACATATGGTTTTGAACAAAATTACAACACAAGTTCCCAGTTTCGCGTTTTGGTTACTATTTGATACATGTATATAAATTTGATCAGCTAACTAAACCCAGCAAACAAATTCAGCCTACCTTATTAATACAAAATGCAGAAATACTATCCTGATCCTTATGAATGATTCGAATAGGATCTGGGAGTGGCGCATCTTCGTCCAAATCATCCCCGGTAATGGCGTCATCCACAATCGTTACCGGTCTTCTGCGACTGAAAATGTATCGGATGAAAATTTCTTGCACCGCTTCTTGTCGCACCAAATAGCGCCACAGACGCTTCACGGGGTAAGCAGAGCGGTGCTTGGATCTAAAGTAAATGAAACCCAGCATATCGATATCTCCCACATCTGACTGTTAAATACATAATTCATACATTTATAAAGTGACCATGAAATATTACTTGAAAGGAGTGTTCTGAGGTTCCAAAATTCCACGGTACTTCTGTATCGCCGGACCACTCGAGACCTTTTCCACATAACAGCCAGGAATGTAATCTGCAGGTGGCCCGCCGAACTTGTCCAAAGCCTCCTTCAAAAGATTCACCCAATGGTCGAGTATACGCAAAGTAGAATGAATGAGTGGGCTAGCCACAGGAAGCTCTGAAATCAATGGTTAAAGACTCGTGAGTTTATGCCCACAATTTAAGTGTTCAGGAAGTAATGAATGATTTAAGTAATGCTGTATTGTATGCCGTCAAAGCAAACCTTGCATTTCCATTCCGACAACTGCTAGGAAGGACTGCAGATAGTGTTGCACAAGTCGAATAATGGCATAACGAAGAATACACCAACTGTATGAATTAGGATCTGCATGCTCGGCAAAGATCTCACGATCCGTTTTGGAGTCCTTGTAGTCCTTATTGTTCTCATCTTCAAAACTATCGTCATCATCACTCTCTTCACTATGAATTGAGTCACTTGAGTCATAATCAAGCCCATAGTCTGCAGGGATGTATGGCTAATTAAAAAAAACGTGCAAAATTTCATTTAAAACTCGATCGGTTTGGATACGATGACAACTGGCTATTCGTGAATTTCATCAAACTCACTTTACTCATTAAACAGCTGACCATAGACATTTCTGGTGGTATGAATTGTTCCCTATATGTTGGACGGTCTTCCTTGATAGGAGCCGGCTGAGTTCCTGTCGCAAACAGCTTCATGTGAAACCTTGCGCGCTGTTTCGACAAAGTTGTTAATATACCTGTTTCGCCAGGAGTTGGTTCTGAAATCATGGTCAATTTCTTTTAGGCTTTCTGATACCATTTTGAATTCCAAAACTTGTACATCTATGCTAGCTGGATTCCCACCCAAATTTATACATAAATTTCTCTGACACTGGCGAAATTTTTTGAAATATGGAATTTCAGCCAACAATTACATCCTCTGACAATTAATGCTGTTGCACTTTTTTATATTTTATAACATAAATTATCTCAATTTTCACAATTTTCCTGACGTTTAATAATATCCCTGACTTTTCAGTAAGTGGTAACCCTGATCTGGCTCGGAAACCCCAACTTACTTTCAGCGAAGTTTTGAGACGCATTTGATGACTGATTCGTCACAGCTACCTTTAACAGACGCTTCGCCCCACCTCCAAATAGAGTGGCCCATGTCTTTTCAGAGAATTTCTGACCAACCAGACGAAACAGCGTATGGGCTTCACAAGTCACAAGAGCATGAACTAAGAGACTCATGTAAACGGCAAAAAAGGTTTCGCTTAAAAGTGTCGTGAGTTTCGGAGCATCTTCATCTTTTTCTCTAGCCAGCAAGGCCCTCAAAGAGGTCACTCCTGTTTTCGTACAAACAAAAATGAAATTAGATTCACACACATTTCAACAGAAAATTTCGAAGGAAATTGATTCCATGGTCATATAAAAAATTAAAATTTCAAAATACTAAATAGACAACTGGGGATCAAAGTTGTCTCATCATAGAACATTTTAGGTTACACTACTAAAATGTTAAAAAATAAGCGTGTAAAATACAAAGCGAAAAATATACCAGGCCATTTATTCGGTGCAGTTGAAGGTTGCAACGGCTCTTCACTGCTGCTAAACCTTCTGCGCTTAGGTTGACCTGCCATGAGATGACTATCGTGATACACAACACTTGCACTGGAAAATAATTCAGAACACCAAAATATCGCATCTGTATGGTTGGTGTACAAGTAATTCTCAATGAACCTGGTTCATACCTAGCAAGTGCCTCCATCCCTGCTGACAAGTAACCATTTTGCGTCACACTAACACTTTCGCTATCACACAGAGATTGGTATATACAAGCAGCCAGTGCGATGCTGAGGTCTCTCAAGATGAACATTTCAGAACAATTGACTCGTCCTGGAGAAGGTGGTCCATGAATGTCAATAATAGTATGCAAAATGTCGTGAGTGAGTGACTAAAAACACACGAAACAATTTTGAGACTCATTATGCAACTGAAGCATAAATCAGACTAGTTGCAAAAAGTTTTATTTTTCACCTGCAAATGACGTATTGGGTCAGTGACAACGGTTTTATGACAAGCAACGCTTGCTGAAAGAAGAGGAAGGGTAGTCGGAAATGGTAACGGTGATAATAGTTGACGCTGCGTCTTTTCTTGATGAAGTTCTTGCAGGAGTAGAATTAACTCCATTCGTACAGATGCCAGTCCACCACCATTTGCACCATGCAAACAACAGTACGAGAGAAGTGTTCTTAAAAGCGTCTGATTGGCTAAATATAACGAAATGTGGCGAGAATTACATTAGTATGAATTTAATGGCAAATCATTTCAATAGCAATACAGGCAAATGAAGCTAATATGGATATCTCTCAGAAAATTTCTATGTAAGAAAATGGATAGACAATTGATCACCTCTTAACCAACACCGCCTACGTTCCGCACGATGCAGTTTAGCTTCAAAGTCCATCTTGTCAGCCAGCAAAATTTCATGTAAAGTTGGATGACCACTACCTTTACTGAATGGTGTAGGTGTTTGTCCGCCTTGTCTTTCGTCTTCATTCATATCCTTTAGACTCATTTCTTAAATATGTTATAAAGACAGAGCCCAAATCAGCTAAAATGTCATAGAATTACTGAGAGAGAAAAAACAAATATTACATACCCTGTTTACGGGAGCCATAATTGCACAGCTCCCTAAGTGCATCCACCTCCTGCTCCAGCCAAACATACAACTGGTACCGTAACTGTCCACCATCAACTTCAAACCCCGTGGCCAATGTGCTCAATTCCTCCATCATTATCTAGAAGTGAATTAATAGGTAACATATAAACGAGCTGGCAATTTGGTATTTGACTGTTCAAGTTATGCTAAAAAAAAGTAGCGACTAACTTTCAAACAAGCTACAAATTTCAGCTGTTGTGCCATGATGTCAATGCGAGGAGCAACAGGTGGTGTTGGTTCTTCATCTTCAAATTAAACAAAAACAACCAATGAATTATTGAAAGTATATTCAGCATTTTTTAAGTTGTAATATAAACAATGTACAGAATTCTGAACAGCCTTTGTCAACATTTAAAAAAATGCTAATACCATTTTAAAAATAGAATTAGATTGCAGGATTGAACAAAATTCAAACAGTAACATGAAACAACACAGTTCCATCTCCAGTGCAATCTTCACGATTTACAGATTTTAGTTTGATAAATGACATTTTTCATGCACATTATTAGATATATGATATGAAAAATTAAATTTACCAAATTAAACCAGAGCACCAGAGAAATGTATTGCTTACCTTTATTCACCGTACTCGATTCCACTGCGTGCTTCTGAATATCTTCAGGTTCAGTGTCATCAGGAAGGCTTAAATCAAGTGATTCCTTCATGTATTTGGATGACAGCATTGGCTGACCCCAATCAAAATTATTCACTGAGGCGTCTTCCAGGATTCCGGTATCAATACAGCTATCCCCCACAGACATGACAGATTTCGACGGGCTATTACTGATGATGCTGTTACTACGTGAAGCTGGTGTGCTCATCACCTTCAAAGGAAGCTTTGATAGCACCTCCAGAGCCAGGGCTGGACATCCAGCGGTGAAGTGAGCGTGTGCTGTAGTGAAGTAAAGCCGCCTTTCCAAAGGCGTGATTGCATCTTCCAAAACTACCTGCCTGTCATGGGACTGCAAGCGAGCATCAATGCAATGAGTAAAACCAGATAAGGCGGCCACTTTAGGAACATTCTGATCCTGCAGGGATTCCGTCATATGTTGCCTGAGTAGGAGAGGATGAGTCCGAAGATACAGATAGAAGTTGAATACACTAGGATTCGCTGAAATTAAACCAGACGAAAGGCATTTTACAATATCTTACACAGACCCATTCCGCAGATATAACAATTATACAATGTAAGGAGAATGGAAAAAGTTTTTGAATTTTTGGCAAGCTTGTAAAATGGTAGAAATAATAAAGTAATAGTCCTTACCTGAGCTCCAACTATGGAACGCCCGCAAATCTTCTTCAGTCGAATTTGGATGATCAGAGCCAATTTGAACCTGAAGTAATGTGTCGAGTGCACTAGGGTAGTACTTGAGCAGCCAATATGCCATGCTGCGTAAGAAAGGGTCAGGGTGGGCATTGGACGGCTGGTACTGACTGCCATCCTTATTACAACCGAGAATAGATTCATGCAGGATGTTTTGCAACGTCGGTGGACACGAATCCATATCGCCTTCATAAAGCCTGATTATGACCATTGCTAACTGAAGATCTTCTAACTTCGTTAAGCAAACCTAAAAAGTTGAAGAAGAAAAAAGGACAAAATATTTTTCACACATTCATTGAACGTCTTTAATATTTAAGCAACAGTATTTGATAGAATAAAAAAACATTCACCTCTACTGCATCAGGTAGTGACCCAGCCAAAAGGAAAAAAGCAGCAGCATGCTCAAATCTCTGTTTTCCCAATAAAGCAAAAGCATTTTTTAGAGCTGCTTTCCGCCATCTATCCTCACTGAAATTGTGCTGAAAAAATTCTGCCATTTTGCCTTCGTTTCTTGATCTACATAGAAAATTGGTAAAACGCTTTTAAAAGAAAGCATAAGAGATAAAACTTGGGAGCACAACGGAGACTAAAAGAAATTGACTGAGTTTTTATAAAATCGGCTTTGACTCATAGTCACATTTTTAAAAACGTAACAATGCATGGCAATCTAAAGACTAAACCAGAAACTAACAGAGTTAACAAACCTAAACAATCCCCAAACGACATTCTTTTTTCTTAGAGCCAAATAAAATAATGCCGCATCCATTGGGTTGGCGTGTAAATGAAATGCAGCCTTTGCCACCTGAAGAATATTAAATTATCAAAAAGATATTATAAAAAATATATTTAATGAGATAATTATCAATAACGTAACTGAAAATACATGATTTTTAAAACTAATAAAAACTACAAACCTTTTCAATACAACGTCGCAATACCGTGTTATTGCGCACCCACCAACCAATTCCCGCTTCCCTTAACTCCGACCATTTAGGACCATGTTCTCGTTGCATTCCTGGAATCATGTTTACGAGCTCTTCTTGTGATTCCGAATGGAATGCCCATACCAAATTTGCCGGACTCAGGCCCTGCTTAAGCAACTGAGCTCTCTGTACAATAGGGAGGCAGCGTTGCAAGTACGACTGGTGTCGCATAGCAAGCAAGTAACGCAGGCCACAATCATCAAGTGAATCTGCAAAAAAAGGGAATAATTACCATTTATTGATGCTACAAAAATGCAACTTGCATAAACTAACCAGCAGTTGCCGCTGACATCTTGGAAGAATCTGCCGTTGCTGTTTTCAAATGATCTGCAAGAGCAATATTAATGATATCTTGTCCAGAAATGAGGACAATTTCATCATTGCAGTGCGAGAGACTTACCCTCTTTGTGAGCGCTTATGGTGAATTTATCTGAAAATTCATTATTAAACGTTGCAACAGTGTCAGCCAATGCCAAAAGATGCATCTGGTCTAAACTGGACAAGCCAGGCAAATGAGTATGAGTTAAAAGCTGGGTTAAAACACGAGCCTACGGACAAATTAAAAAATGCAACATTAATTTTATTTTGATAAGTATTGAGGAATTTCGCAAATTTTCGAAATGCAAACCTGGCGAGGTCCGAAGCATGCTAACATTTGTCTTTCAGCAGGAATCGAATGTTTGCGCTCCAAAGTTGCCGATCCAGGGAAGTCCTCGGCTAAAATTTCATCTAACGTTTCATCACCTTCAACTGTTATACTGTCAAAAAGGCCAGTATAACCCTAAAAATATGTATGAAATATTCATTATAAAATAGCGGTTAATTGCATGAATATACAGAAAGCAAAACGGTCAATTTGCAAACCCGCCCAGAAAAAAATGGGTTGGTTAGCTGTGGAGATTATTTAACGATTATATCATCAACTCTGCTAAGATTAATACAACAGAAATAAAATGATCACCTTCTTCCTTTCAACATCCAAAGCTTGGGGCACAGGCGTTTCTCTATCAGCTGCAAGTAAAGTGAAGAGTGGCAATGGAGGAATTGCATTTATTTCCACGTAGTCCAGCTGAAGCTCTTCTGAAACAACTGCTGACGATTGAATTTGGGGATCCATTGGACTGGCTCTGGTTGGTACACTGATGGACATGGTCCTCGATCTTGACCAGTTACGTTGGTGGCCGCCCGAACTCCCAGTACTGCTGGTGAGCCTTCCACGGGGTTCGGAAACTTCGACCATTCCAACCCCAGCCAAACATCGCACCAAATGAGTTAAAATGGCTTTCACCCGTCGTATTTTCCCAAAGCTCAGCAATTCTATAAGCTGCTTGGGATGATACTGTGGCAAAACAGGGCAGGCTATCCGACTGGCTTCAAACAGCCCATAATCGGGCATTATATCAGTTCCAATTGCATTTTCCCTAAAAGGTCAGAGAGCAGACAGACATTGCTTGAAACAAATCGAATTGACCAATTCCTATAAACATGCATCTAAATTAATAACATTTCATAAATTACAAGAACTTCACGGATGAAGGATTAAACAATGGATTGTTGACAGACATATAATCATGCTTATTCATAAAATTGAACATACGTATTGATGAAGCCCTTTGCAATGAGTTCTCGCTTTTTCTTGGCATCGGCTCCACTCACTAGGTTAGCTGACGAAGCATGAGCTCTGCTTTTAACAGAGATTAAGCGGTGGTGGGACGATTCATGCACAAAACTCATGAGATCCTTGTCGGTCAGAGTGCGGTGATCAATATTTTCATCAAAGTCAGCCTTTTTGGACACACCTACAGCTTCTACCAAACCAGGACAGGAATAATGTCCTATTTTGCATTAAAAAACAAATTCCAACACAACATTCAAAAGATATGTAAATCGGCCATAAATGCAACCAACCTGGATCTTTCCACTGCGAATAAATATGCATTTCGTTGTCCATTCCAACCACTAGGATGCCATCACGGACCCAAGAGATTTGCATTGGCAATGGGGGTAATCCATCAGCAGTTTCAAGAGAGAGGCTACGGACTTTCATCCAGCGGACCTCCTCAGAATTATAAAGCGGCACAACCATAGATGATGCTTTCTTTAATATTGGACGTATGCCTGCCCGGGACTCTTTCATAGCCTTCAAATTAGCCTGGGCAATGTCGCTACCGACTGCGGTGAATAAAAGCACCTACAAATCAATGACAATTGGAATCTTTTTAAAAAAATTCCTTGCTAAGATAAAGACAAATTGTAAGAAAAAAAAATAGTTGTGGCATGTCAAATTAATAACATAAGATCTCCCAGCAATACAGCATTTGGTAATGCTGTAGGTTAAAAGCATTTCTGGCAATCTGAAAGGATTTAAATTGTCGGTATTGATTTACCTTTGATCCAACGCCGATAGTAAGTATATGAGAGCCATCTTCCGTAGAGACCCAATCAAGCTGGACTAAATGCTTCTGCGTAAGTGGAAACTGATTGCCCTTTTCACAAATCGTCTTCCTCAGCGTCTGCAAGGTGCTAAAGCTGGGCACTGCTATGAGACCGTGTAAATTCGAGCAAAGTTGGTCTGCTTCGACATCTCGCAGAGGACTGGTAGGTACTTCCTCATGGGAGAGTGTTCGCACCAAGCTGTTAAGAGACTGTTTCTTTTTTTCCAGGATGGAACGATCATGGACATAGCGAAGATCAAAGTTAAACTTAATTTCCGGAAGGCTAATGTTCTTCAATTGGATAGTGTCTTCCAACACCCACTCAGAACCCCCTGTGGATTCACACTCGTAGATTGCCACACAGAGGTTCACGTAGCGATTGTTCGGATTATCAGATTTGGGTCGTGTAAACGACTTGCCATGTTTGTAAGCGCAAGCAATGCGACCACTATATGCGCAGCTCACGTTCAGCAAAGTACCTAGAAGCAAAAATAACATAAACTGACTATAGCAGCATGTTGGTTGATGAAAATGGATGGAAAACTTGAAGCGGACGACAGAATAAATAAACAATCAAACCTGGAACGTCGATGACACTTGATCGTTGTGCATTAATCATCATTTCCCATTGGATCCATTCATAAGTTGGTTGTTTATTGTCAACTTCTTCTATGTTATTTACACCGCAGCGCCAAAATCTAACTGTGCTGTCGGAACAAGCAGTGCAGACGAGGTATGGAGCAAAACATGCTGGGTAGATAGAAGAGGAACTTAGATGGCCGGCAGCGGGAGCCGCATGGATAATCTCAACATCTTCAGGCAGGGTAAGAACTTGGGTACACACCTATTGTTGACATGTATTAAAAAAACGTTACTCCTTTTATTCATAACACAAACAACACTTGGTGGTATTACATCGAGAAACCTATATGCACATTAATAGATTATACACTGTAATAACTGTATTACGTTTAAAACAATGGGTAACAAATCATATGAGTGAATAATAATCGCCATTAATTCTAAAATGCAACTACGACAAAAATAGTAACAATGAAAAATGTATGCGAAATTTACCTTTGTCGTCGATATGGTTACAGGTGATGCTAGAGAATGTCCATGATGATGGGTACCATCAACATCAGGCGTGTTGCTAAGACTTGATGCACTTGAAATTTCCCCTTCCTGAATGATATCACTGTCAGGAGCATATGTAACGCCTTCAGCATCATCTGAAATAATTTTGACCATTCTGTTATGCTCACAATTATTCTAAAATTGCCACGGAGTGCTAAACGATCCCATGACACAGGAGAAAATTACTTGCAGAAACGCTGCAGTGAGTTCGGGAGGTTTACGAAACACTAAACCAACAGCTATGATACTGTAGTACACTTCATAACTCAATAATATACTGGAAAAACAGACCTTGTAGTGTAGGTTGTGACGATATCACAATTCTCCACATATGCAGCACTGAATGTTTGTTTTCCTTTTCAACAACAATCAGATAAAATGGCTCTTCAAAAATGGTAGCATGGTGCAAATCTACAATTGCCCCCATGGTGGGTTGCATCAAGCCATGAACTTCGTCATTTGTACCTCGTTCACCAGTTATCAACTGTTCTTGGAACACGTGTAGTAATTGGGTATTATGCCAATCCTAATTAATTTCAACATGTATTACGTCAGAATTATCAGAACTATACTATAAAATGGAAATAAGCATTTCAGGGATAGCTTACATGTGCAGCATCAACAATCGCGTCTAACTGAATTATGCATCCAGGTCTAGCAGTTGACTGCTGACTCACGATGTGAAAAGCATCCTGTAAAGTTGTATGTTTATAGCCCATATCCATAGAGCTTGAACTAGACATACTTCCCAAAGAATCCTAGATTAAGGAAAATAAATGTAAAATTTTAAGGAAAATATAAGTCTTTTCAAAATAAAGTAAACCCAATGACATTAATGGTGAAATTAATTTACATATAGACTATGATGTAAAAGCTAAATAAACCCCATATTATTTATCAGCCTGGATGACACTCAGAATTTCAATATAAACTGCTCAGTTTCACAACTTTAAATGCGGATACATGTACATGTACATGATTTAAGTTATAAAAAGTTAAAATTAAGTGGAACTCACATCGAGGTGTTTCTTTCTTTCGGCACTGAATAACTCTGACAGCAAAGTTCGTGCATCAATCACAGCTTGATAGACTCGCAAACTTTCTCCATCGGAGGCAACAAAGCAAGCACTTGGCGAATTCGAAATGCTTCCCAATGTTGTGCTACAAGTAGAGTTGAAAACCACTGTAAATACTCAAGCAGGATTTCTTTAACTTGCGACCATGACATGCATTCTAGATTTACATATACCAAGATGAAAACCTGACAAATTTTTGGACTTATCCTGTTGGTCCCTAACATACCTGGGTAGTAAAGTTGGTATCCAAGCCACATTTGAAAATGATGAAAGCTCCGGAGAGTTGATTCTTGCCAATTCAGTTACCCCTCCTGATTTGCACAAAGGTCCCACGGGGTCGATGCGCCATAAGATCAGTTCACTGCAGAAGCCAGAATCAAGGTTGTCCTCGCCAAAAGGATCGACATATTCATCCTCGAAGGGTTCATCCTCTGGGATGCAGTTGGAATGATCCTTAGCAGGCGACAGCAGCTTTGGAAGGTTATGGTGGGAAGTAGTGAGTAGCAAAGGTAATACGGGATGGCAAGTAATGTCGTTTACTCGAAATCGATGCCCGCACACGCGTGCTTGATGTCCCACGCTAAGCACTTGGGTAAACTTGGTGCTTTCGCTAAACGTAAGGCTCCACAGGTTAAGAGTTCCGTTTTTATGTTTGGACAGCATGGAAATGGTCGGAGCGAATGGACTTTCACCTTGACCCTCTTCGTACGCCGCATGCATTTGATTTACGTCTGCGAGCGTTGCTTTACCCTCGCCAAAGTCCAGCACAGTTTTAAGATCCAACAATGATTTACAATTGTAAAGCGTTAAGCTAGTGCTCATGCTCATTGCATCACCTAGAGGAAGTGCATTGGGAATCCGAGAAGAGAAGCTAACTTGAGCTTGTCGGTAAGTTCCCGGCGCGTATTCATCCAGCCACTCCACGAGCCTAAATTAAATGGCAACGTTAGAATTGATCAGTTGATCTTGAAATATGTAATGCAGACACGCTTCAATTTTCTTCAAGAATCTGGGTTAAACACTTTCTTGGCATTTAAAACAAAAAAGAGGTCATGTACCATGAGTGTACCATGAAGGCGGTTCATTCATATATCATTAAATGCATATTGTTATTAAATGAACCATAATTTTTTGAGCATTTTTTAATGCTCAAAAAAATGGAAATAATGTACTTTTTTAGCCGATTGTCATTATGGATTTACATCAACATTGTGAAGACCGACAATTATTATTTGGGCTAAATGAAAGTAGCACTATTGAACTTTTTAAAATTTGAATAAAACAACTAATGAAGCATTATCGAACAGTCATAATGCAGACAGAAATAAAAAAGAGAATGGGAAAAAAAAACTTTTTCTATAAATTAATAAAATAATTAAGTATACCATACGAAAAAACTTGTTTGCTTACCAGACCAGAAAGCTGCCATCAATTGGATGTACACTAAACAGAAGATCGGGATTTTGTTGCCAGTCTCTCAACAATGCCTCGATTTTTCGATCCAATGCATCAACTAATGGTGTCTGTCAAAATACACATATCCAATCATTAATGGAAGTTCCAAAATCAAAGTCTGGTGCTTGGAGAAACCCAATACATACCGTAGTTCCCATGGAAGCATCAGTGCTAATGGATGACGAGGACTGCGTTGATGGCATGCTGGAATTACTAACTGGACTGTTGGCAGCCTTTTCAGTTGCCTCTTCATCAATGGTCTTTGTCGATTTTGCTGTTAGTTTATGACTTGAAACTGGTTTTACTTTTAGCCGCTTGCTCTTTTTCTTGGAAACTATAACAAATATACAAAGCTTAAGATGATCTAGTACTACTTGAATTCTACTTCTGACTGCAGAATGTCTAATTCACCATTCCAATCCTTCATTTCTTCTTTATCCGGATCATGATTTTCATCTGCATCTTCGTGATCAGGTTCATCCGAGCCTGTCGGATGCTCCTGAAGAATAGCCTTTTTGCATAAATCTTGCAGAATTTGTTCTGCACACAGCGTAAAGTGAATTTCTTTGTTATTCAGCCAATGAAGCACAAAATTTGGTTCCTTGCTGTTATCCCTTCGGCTGATACTCGGCACCAATGGTATGTCTGCAAATACATCAGATGAAATGAAAATTTTATTTAATTGAGATTAAATTCAGGTATCTTATATTATATTATAATAATACCTGTTTCCGCATTAATGCTAGCAGCCAAATGAAAATGAAAGCCAGGCGTAATCCCAGTTCCATGAATTCCAAAGCTGTGGAAATCGTGAGAACTGTACGTGCTTGGCAGAGATGGAATTGGTGTAACTAAAGGGCCATTGGTGTGAAGATGCTGCACAGCGTGACGCCTCCGAAAATGAAAACAAGTTCTACAATGCATGGGGAAAAATAATAAATATGTGTGACCTGTGACGTCTGAAGCCAATTGGCAAACGAAAACAAACACAAAATAATAAAGAAACTTATGAGATACCTACTTCATGTGTTTTAGTCGCACCATAAATTTGTGTTTGTGTCGGTGCATGCGGTATTTTGGATTTTGCGCAGCCATGGGATCGAACTGCTGTAAATTGACTAGCCCATCGTCGGGAAGAACCGTTTGGACCCATAAGCGGCAGATATTATCGCGGCAAGATGTCACTAGCATATTAGACACTGAACCCCTGAAACGCAATAGAAAATAATAATAAAAAGTGTTTTAGCGAGCCCCTGTAGGCTCAACAGGCCCTTGTCTATTAGTTTGCAAAGCACATGCTTTACTAAATTCATTTCATTTTCACTAAAAATAGACTTACTTTGGCAAGTATTTGCTAGTCTTTCTCCAGGAAAGACCCGTAACTGCCCGAGGATGGGCAATATAAATAAAAGTATAACTGACATCCTCCATTGAGGTGGTGGACAGACTAGACATCGACGTGGCCATGTCAAAACTTTTGCATGGAAAGCAAACTGGAAATAAACAACATTTGATGAAAAATAGGTATATCTAAATAAAAACCCTAACTTTGCCTCAATTTGCAACTAAAGAAGTTTTTTTTGTGAAAATACGTTTTGTTTCACTTTAGGATGGTCTACAATCCAACATGTACTAGTGAGCTATGGTTGGATAACATAAGAGGTTTACTCACCAGGTTTGTACTCGTACCAAATTTTGACCAGCCTGTCATTCTTCCCAGCAGAAGCGAACAAACTGCCATCTGGAGAAAACTTAAGATGAAAGACTGGATTTGCCGTTCTGAAAAAAAAATCATTCCAATTTAATGTTTGTTGAAAGAATTTGATGAAAGGTCTGCACTCTCATTGCAACTTGACGAAAATTAAATTGCAGGGTAACACCAACTTGCACTTCCAAACACACTGCCACGATGGCTGCTGCTCTTCCTCTCCCTCCTCTCCAATTTGAAAATGCACACTGTGATCTCCATTTATGTCATCGGCTTCACTGTCCTCAGGGCCTGGATTATAGTTCCAAAGCTGAATACATTCACCGCCGGTTAACAATCGGGTGCCTATTCAATCACCAAACAGATCAATAAATGTATAACTACTTTCCCGATCTTCATCAGGAGACAAATATGAGCTACAGTGTATTGGACCAACCTTCGAGATTCCAGGACAAGTTATAAATATGACAATCAGCACTGATGTTTCCAGTCTGCACCCAATAATAATCTAATTTCTGTAATCAGCAATATTTGAAAAAATAAATTGCATATTCAATCAGGATCCCCTCCCCTAAATAATCAATGACTCAAATTAACCACTACTGGTAAAATTTTATCATTTTAAGCCAAAGACTTAAGAATGCGAAGCAATATCCATAAGCATGATCATGCTAAGTGATTACGGCAGCTTATAAAAATATTCCAGACAAAATCTTCATACAAATTTAAGAAATAGTGACAATATATCAGCAATGACTTACGTGACTACTATTCTTGTTTAAAACGGGCGTTGGCTCATATATACAAACTTTACTACTATATGCAGCAGATATCTGTAAACGAAAAAGCAAGAATATGTCATCAATTTGCATTTTTTTGTTTAGCTTGAATAGGTGGCTAAGTAGATGCAAGACGCAGCACATCGAAAGCTATCTAATAAACACAACATTTTTAATTTTTTGAAGTTCTGATATGGTAAAAAGATTGTGTTTATTAGATCTAGGCCTATAGTTGCATAAAGACTAAAAATCAATATTGTAGATCTTCCACGAGTGATCTGAGGCAAGCAGACAAAAATACGATTATCTAGGGGGAACATAAGGTATAAGTAGCTAAGATATAGTAATGTATTAAGAATTTCATTATAACATCAGCACTATGCAAATTAATTCTTGTTATCTACACCTGAAACGCAAAGAAATAATTTCATAGCACTATTTTAGCAACAAAGCTTCTCAATCAAGTTTCATGAAGCAGGGGATGCCAGCACGATCAACAGTATTTTTACCTTACCCAATCTTTTTGGAGAATAATGCCATTAGGCCTACAGTGCTAATGAGTGATCTACAGTATGTTATAACTTTTGTAGGATTGTCCATTCACTTGGTATTAAGGATCGTCAAGGACCATGGTTATTGGGTCAAAAAAAATATTCTACAACTTAAAGAGTTTTATAGCAAGTAAAGTTTCTCTTTACTATGATACTGGGGTTTCAAAGTCAATTCCATTTGTAAGTTGGCAGATACTTGGCAACGAGTTCGTGTTTACTTTTTCAAAGGATTAAGTCGATGTGACCAATTACATTCCCCGTGATTCATATTAATAGTTTTACAAGCAGCGATAATTATTTTTATATATTGTATAATGCATGTACACATCTCACCTTGCCTCTGTCGGTTGAGCAATCAAGACAAACGACTTGGATGTTGTTGTGACAAATTCCAGGTATAATCTGCACACGGTCGAAATTGCTCGCAAGAATCACTATATCACATCCTGCCGCATATGCCTACAAAATAAAAATAAAATAGTTTACCTTGTTAACAACACTGGGCCTATTTAATCGCACCTTTTTATTATTAATAGGTAGCTTGGGATGAATTTATTAATAAATCAACAAAACTAAACTGCTGTGCCAAACAACTCATGTTTGGTTGGAACCTGTAGGTTATGTGATATTGAATAAAATAGGTTGGTTTCATAATTTTAAGTGCAAAGTTGGAGGTAATGTGTTAATTTTGCACAGCAGTTTATGCATGCACAAATGTTAATGCCTGGAAACCTAAAGACAACACAAGTTTCACAGCGACTGGAGCGAAGTCCAGTCTGAATGGAAATCAGATTGTGAAATGGTCTACTGAGTTTGGGATTTTGCACAGAACAGGCCTAAAAAAGTTTGGACTTCACTCAAACCATTTTGGTCGCTTTCCTCACAGAATATCCGGGCCCAATACGACAATATCATAAAAAATGAATATGAGGAGTTGATGAAACCGAGGTATAGCTGTGAGGAATTGAGGTTTTCAAGTTCCCAATCTTGAAGTATTATTCCATTTCACAAGAAGTGGAGGCCTCAACTCCTCGCGCTATTTCTCAGATGCATCAACTCCTCACAGCTCTTCTTCAGATGCATGAACTCCCCACAACCATAGGCCTACTCCTCACAGCTATCCCTAAGATGCATCAACTCCTCGCACGCCTCTTTCACGAATCAGGGCCCTGCTGACCTGCACAACTGTGCCTTTTGTCCACCCACACAATAGCTCCAGTGACATTTTCATTTCTTCTACACTGTACATCAATTTTTTTACATGATGTGGCGAATTTTACTTCTGGTCACACCTGTTGCTAAGTTGAAATTTTGGTTACCCACCATGGCCGACAAGGTGTAGGCCCTGCATGAAATCGGTTAAAAATGAGCTATAAAAAGCAGAAGACAGACAGACGCCTTTCACACCGAGTTAACAGAAAGGTTGTAAAAATGAATCACATACAGAAGCTTGCAACGGTGCCCCGGCCAAGAAATCGATCAAAAGGAGTAAAAATCAACACTCCTCATCAGTCTGAGGATTGGAAAAAATAAACCTAGCAAGTTTGTCGACCAACTGGATAAATACCGTTTGCTTTTTGACTAGCGATAAATTGGTCAGTAACTCGACAAGGAGTGAGTTTGGAAAAAATAGCAAAAAAGATTAACACGTCAGTGGGTTTAGGTCAGATGGAAATTTTACGCTTTGGCAAAGTTAAGAAAATCATGGCTTGGTTTTCGTTGCTTCTAATCGTAACCGGTCGATAGATAATACACGAATATGGTGCTTGACACTTTCAAACTGATTTAGCACCACCCAGAAGAGTCCTAGATTCACTGCCCAGAGTTCATGAATCTCTGTTCCAGTAGGGCCTGGTTGCCTTTGGCGAAGGGTAAGTGATAAGGGCCATTATAGGCTCTTTATTGCCATCATTCATCATAGTAATTGGCTCATTTACGAACGTGCTCTGGGGCTGCAACTACTGTATATCCTTTCGATTTCTTCTGGACATTTGCATTGATTCGACTGACCCAAAAGGGTTGCCTCGAATAAGGGGATTTTCTATTAGATAACCCTAGGTCAGTGACAGTGTTAGTCAGCAGAAATAAAACGGCAATGAAACTTCAATAAAGCAGGATTCCAGCTTGGTTATTTGCACAGGTCAGGCATTTAATGGAATATATTGGCATAAATTCATTTGATGCTAGAAAACGTGCAAGTTTTATGTCATCATCATAAGGGTGGGGGGTGGGGTAGCTGGTATCATA